>QYTT01092960.1:48052-59896 GCA_006980735.1 Dasypogon diadema
ACCTACGGTTATTAAATAAAGCAACTACATTCAAATGAAACCATATTGAAGATATCTACAATCAAATAAAAGCCACCATTTTCAAAGACAATAGCAAATAAATCAAAATCAGACTCAACTCTTTAGAATGACTTTGGACTTGGAAAAAGTTGTCAAGTTTTTGCAAAAATGCCTAGTTTTGATTTATTTGTTCTTATTTTTGAAAATGGTGGTCTTGATTTTGATTTGATTGCTCTTGGATTTAATCTGGTTGGTCTTGATTTTGATTTGGTTGCAGATATCTTTAAGAAAGTTAGATTTGAAATGTAAATGCAATATTTAACCTCACTGCACGGCTTTATTCGTTATTTAGTTAATGTTAAAACCGCTTTGTATCTTTAGTGAGAAAGATCTTATTATAGTTTCATTTTCAACCTTTGGTAGATTATAAAGAGTGACACTGGAATAAAGCCGTATGTGACACTACAAAAATCCTTGTTTAGAGCAAACTTGGTTAGATTGGCGATGTAAAGCCGTACAAAGCACCAGACAAAAATAAAATGTATTTGGGTTTTTAGGACAAACATTGAATTTCTGATAAAATTTTTTCGGCTTTGAATTTACTGAGGTCAATATGTTGGAATTAGGTAAATAAAATCGAATTACGTTGCAATAAGTGCTTTTCAATTAAAAAAGAAAATAAAATTATAAAAGAAGCCTAATGAGTGGGTAATATTTACAAATCATCGTCAGAAGTAGAGAGGTCTTTGAAGTATAAATATTGCGAAAATTTTTTCTGTTTTCAATACACAAAAGTAACAAAAGTAAATAAAAGTAAATTTTCGTTAACTGCTCATAGGAAATAACGTGCATGTGTGAAAGTGTAAAAGTGAGAATACAAGCAGTTAAGATGTGAAATATTAAAGCAATACTTTTGAATAAATATATAGAAATTTGGATGCATTCAGTTAAATAAAAATTCACGATTCATTCAATTTCATGATACAAGTTCAGCAGTTAGTGAGATATGAAGGTGGGTTCACATGAATTAACATCAAATTCAAAATAATGCGATGTTACTGATTTTAATTTTGCTTCAGGAAGAGGCCAAGTTCACAGGTAAGTATCATATTTTAACAAACATCTCCTTCACTTCACAGAATTAATCAATTTAAATAAATCAATTAGCTTAACATCACGGGGAATCAGCTTAGCACCTGATAGCTTCAACTGATCGGCTACAAGTGATATTTTTATTTTTTCTTTTTTTCTTTTTTTCTTTTTGCAATAAGCAGTAAGTTGAATAATGAAAGTTTTAAGACTTGATGTTAATTTAAAGCTCATACAATTTTCTTAAGTAGTTGTTATTTTTGTACAATTTTTATTTAACTCTAAATTGTACAGTAATGTTATAATAATGTTGATGATTTATCAAATAAGGACAACGCTTTTACAAGAGTTCAAACTGAGTCATATTGCGGCTTATGCAATTCACAATATCAACATTACTTTCGGTGAAGAACGTACCATACAAAAGTGTTTTGAAAATTTCCGTTCTAGAACGTCAAAAGGCGAAAGTCAATCTCTCTTGAACTTTGTCATCCCTAGCAGAAGGATTGATAACCACCTCTAGACCATCGAAAAGGTAAAAAATTTCATAAATGGGTTCCTCACGTATTGAACGATCAGCAGAAGCAAAAACGGTTTAAGATCTGCAGTTCATTAAATTTAGGGAACCAAAGAATAACCTTTTTAAGGATATTGAATAACATACGACAACAGGAAACGTTTCGGGCAGCAGGTTGATCGTGATGTACTTCTAGGACACTAATCGAGGTCGGAAAGAAAATGGTTTATGGTGGACTACAAGTGGTGTTTTACACTATTCATTCTTGAATCCTGAAAAGACGAAATGCATCGATAAGACAACATTCATGACAATGCAAGATTGTATACATTCCAGATCACTCTGCGAAAAGTGAATGCTTTGTGCTACAAATTCTGGCACAGATCTATATTTTCTAACCTTGCAGCCAACAGATTTTTGCAATATGGAGTACTATATTAGAACTGAAATTTTTCGTAATGTGGATGAGCTGGAAAGGACTTTCTCAAACTTTGTGTCCTTTAAAGAAACAGATTTCTTCTTATACTCACATTTGCAAAACGGTACGATTTCTATTTATTTTATTTATTTTAAAACACGATTTTTATTTCCCTCTAAAAAATCCAAAATTTCATATTACGCGATCTAATATTTGCAGTACCTTTCTCATCGTAAAGTTACAATATTTCACGTCATGGTCCGCTGAACTGAATGAGCGACTGTACCATACCCCATCAGGTCTTATATAAAAAAATTAAATACTAGGAATACTTATCATAAACAATAATCTAATAAAATCATACACAGCGCACTCAAAGACTGGTTCTATAGATTAAAGTAATAACAAACACTGATTAATTTATCTGAACTAAAAAAGGCATAAAAAGAATCATTGCGAAAAAAAGGTTTTCACTCATTTTAGCACGTCGGTCATATGTAATTCACGACTGGCCTGATTTTCCAGGTTTGACCACAGAATGCGCTGCGATCGGACATATGACTGGACGTTTATATGAAAGTTATTTACACTGATTCATTATATCCGCTGATCCACTGAATCCCATGCTCCCTTAATCCTTAGTTCATTCCTTAGCTGCATTAGTTCGAAGTGTTTGGAATGAAGGTAACGCTACTTGTAAGTCATGACCTCCAATAAGTTTCACGTCTTTCGTAATGAAGGGTAAGGTGTTAAGATTGACACATCTGGAAGAGTGCTTCAATTGAAACACCATTGCATCCGAATTTGGTATGTATCTAATAGGAAGACCAATTGAGACGACAGTTTTACTACGATTGGGGAAGAGTTATTTACACTCATCGAGATCATTTCAAAATCCCTTTGATAAAGAAGGCTCTTTCGACAATACCTTCTACGTTGCAGTTAGAAAAAGGATATAGGAGCCCACAATTAGATTGACTACTGCTGCTGTTCCAGAAGCCAGTAGGGCCACAGTCAAATAGGGCTCCGGTATTCCTATGACCAGTCTAGTAAGCCAGTTTTCAAAGGCAAAATGGATTCCCAAGAGTACACTAATGATCTGGATTTTTATGTGCGGGATGAGCAAGATACCAAGTAGCCGATGTAGTGCAGGTAATCTTGAATTACACCGTTAACTTGTGTAATCTGTAGGACCCCTGTGTAAGATTGCTAAAATATTAGTTAAGAATCCTAAACATTGGATGCACCATTTTTTTCGACAGAGATGAAAAAGATACATGTTGAAGGGAAATTAAATTTAGTTGCATTTCCGAAGTTTATAATCAACAATGAGTTCATTCGCACCCCAAAGAAACGATTATATAATTTTGCATTGTCCAATCTCATTTCAATGGCCAGTAGACGAAGTAGATAAATATCTGCTGATAGCAGCAGAATTCTAAAATATCTCCCCTTAAGTGTGGTAATCGTTTTTTATATCTAATCACTTGTATTTATTTTTGTCAAATAATTTTATGACTTATTGCAAAAACTTATCACCACCAGTTTCTTTTAAAGAGGTACGACTTTGATCAAATTACCTTCTTGGTTTCTTAAAACAGGTTTCATATGTGGTTTTTCGATTTAATTGGGGATTATGATAGATCAAAAGCTTTTTCTGGCTGAACTGTGGCCAAAAGCTGACTTACCTTGGAAAGCGTAAAAACAAATTAAATACTAGGCCCCTCCAGCCATTATCAAAAGTTTCTACATGGTGGAGTTAGATATCTCAAGAAAGTGCAAGTGGTAGCAGTTCAGTTACCCACTGTTGGCCATATCGTTGTTTGCTCCTGGTAGTGTTTTGCAGACCGAGTGAAAAGTGGAGAGTGACGCGATCGGTTTATACATCTTTTGAACTGAATGTGAGTATCCTAAAGTAAAGTTATCTGGACCGTGTGATTTTTTTGTTGTGCATGCAAATTAAAGATATAAGTGCTTTGCAGTTATGTTGAAATGGCTTAGTGCGTCAGTTACTCCATAGTGTGTCTTGATGCTGTGGTATCGAATGAACAAGGAACCTGCTTTCCTCTTTTTTTACTTCTGTGATTTCATAACTCGTGGAAAAACTGTTTTTCATTTATAGAATAAGGATCTTAAGATTATTCAATCTTCAGGCTTTAGTTAAAAGTATCTTTCATTTGAAATACCTTTTTGTGACTGGATTAAATTTGTCATGGTGTGGTGGCAATTTGAATCAATCTGAAACGTTCCATTTATAAAAAGTTGTAAATAAAAAACCGATTTTTACGAATAACCCAAAGGAATTTTTGAAATTTGTGAGCTTTGCATCATTAACCAAATCGGTGAAAGTTTTGAAATTTGGATAAATGTTTTCTTAAGTCAGTGCTATGAGTTTTTTTTATTAGTTATATTGAATTCAATTATGAGCGTTGACGGCTCAATGAAAGATGCCGCGGACCGTGATACGTTACATTCGGGGTATAAATACCACCAGAATCTACAAATACCTAATATACTGTGGAACTTAATATCTTGGTTAAAATTCGGAACGAAAAACATTTCATTAAAAATAAATATATAAAAATATGTATATACAAATACTTTTTACGTTAGGTTAGAAATTGTTCGAAGTAGTGGAAAATGTATTTTTATTCTGTTTATATAAATTAAGCTATTATTAGGCTACTAGGTTAAAGTGGCGACTTGGACCTCTGGAACCCTCCTGACACCACGCTATTTTCTCAATTGAGCCTACTATTGGCCATAAAAGTAGCTCGCAGAATTTTTATGGTGCTAAAGATGCATTTCCTATATCTTGTAATGTCAGTGTTGCAAATTTAATGCACTCGTGGATATGCTTAAAGATTGTGTCTTTCTCCTCCTCGTACAGTCGCAAAGTATGGTAATTGCTTGGCTATGTAACTCAGAAAGTGACAAAAGGGGGTCATGTCTAGTAACCAAATTAATAGTCTGAGCGGTTTTCTGCTAAGGCCTAGTAGCCCACTTGTTTGTTTTAAAATTATCACTTTTCAAACTCTTTCATAAGAATGATCAACGAATTCCTAACCCGATGTTGGTGATTTTAGGTTTAATTCGATCAGCATTTTAAGAGGCGTTCCTCAGGGTCCAATTCTGAGACCTCTGCTGTTTTGCTTGTTCATTAATCATCTCCCTGATATCGTTGCCGACGTTCACATTCACCTCTATGCAGATGATTTACAAATCTACCTTTCTAGACCAAATGAAATGTTGGAGAACTGGGTTTCCAGTGTCAATAGCGATCTAGTGAACATATCCTTATGGGTGAAAATAATCAATTTTTGCTAAATCCATCAAAACCAACTTATCTATTTTTTGCGGGGGTGATCTTAGCGCATCCGATCTTCCTAGTATTTATTTAAATGACTAAATTTTACTCTAGATAATAAGGGTAAAGAGCTTCGTGGAAGTTTTTAATGGAAAGATGCGGAATGTGCACTATTCATTACAGAGAATCTACGGTGGACTTCGACAACTACGACTTTCAGCTAACTTATTCTCATTAATACAAAGGAAGAACTTTTTTCGACCGTAATTTTCACAGTGTAACAGATTCACCTCTTTTTTACTTCGGGCTCTCGGTCAAGCCCTTTTAAAATTTAAAAACCACATGATTATTTTCTTCTCAAGGTTTCGTTGCTTTGGAGCGTAATTTGTTCAAGAGATTTATTTATTTCTGAAAAACTGTTTAACAATAAAAGTATAACAGTATTCTGAAGGTATATCAGTATCCTGTAGGTGTATCAATACACTGTAGCTTTGCACAGGATACTGATATACCTTTGTTAAACTGTTTCTGAAGAAGTTGCGCTCCGACACAACGAAACCTGGAGAAGAAAATAATCATGTGGTTTTAATGGTTTTTAAACCGGCATTTCATCTATAGTATACGTCGTTACAACCAGGTTTCTGGTTATAGGACTCCGTTCTACATTGTTCAATTAATTCTTGTCTGAATATGAGAGCCCTACTGCTATTGGACCCTCTTACTTTTGGTCGTCTCTGAAATTAGCTTCGTAATCCGATCAGGGGGTGTGGGAGGATATCCGCGTTTAAAAATTTGCTAAAAAGATATTTTGTTTTGTAATTATTGTTTTGTATCTGGGACTGGGTTATTTTTCTTACATTATTACTGCATTCTTTTTGTTTTTATATTCTTTTATACCTTTAGTGATATTTAAACATGATCATTGTTTTTTGTCGACTTTTTCATCCTTAATGGTATTGCTACCGGTAGGTTCCTTTTAGTTGCTGATATTCGCTTTTTACCTATTATAACCAGTTCATTATGATTTGAATAACAAAGTACTTAATTTAATACATGATCTACTTACCCTGAACTTTGTTTAATTGAATTCAGGCTTATTTGAGTTTAATTGGTAGAAACACTATAAACTTTGATCGGACTAAATTGAGAAAAGTGTCGTAGATGGAACTTATAACTAACTATATAAAAAAGCTGACACATCAGGCATTTTTTCACGTAATAAAAATAAACCAAGGTAATGTGGTAATTATTCACTTAATTCTGTAATTAATATGAAAATCGACGCTGATTACATGCGCATTATTTACGTTTTACCAAATTGGAGAAACATTTCCGTCTGCGAAAAGTCAAGTAAAAGAACCCAAGTGACTTGCAGAAAGAGCACCCAGAAATCAATTTCCAAGTGCAATCGCTTAATTTGCAGTATTCATTAGCTTAAAATCTGCCCATAGGTGTTAATGTGGAATCGCTGCAAGCTATCAGTCCGCACTTACATAAGTATTGACCCGTACAGAGCTGGAGACAGGAAAGGGTAAATAAAACGGGCAATGCTTCATCAGGATTTTGATTGATTGCAGCAGAAATGGGTTCTGATTGCTGTAGAAAAAAATAAAAATTGCTGCAGTGCAGGAACTGTGCAGCGGCTATTTTTTGCGTACTCATTAAGGCAGTGAAAGTCACGGTCATTGTCTCACAAAATTGCACTTAAAAATGTGATGAACTCTGGGAAACTTGAGACAAAGCACGAGGCGAGAACGACTGCTCGATAATATTGTTTCATTAAAATGTTAACCTTTGAGTATTTTGGTTGACGTACTTTTGGAAATGGGATAAATTTCATCTATATATTCATTGAGTTTTTTTCCGGTTCTTAAAAGTTTATTGCGTTTCAATATGTATTTTTAATAATAGAAGTAAACGGCTAAGGCTTTGAAATTAAATGGAAAGTATATTGACGTTTGAGGTAATATCACAAATCATTGATCATTCTCTATAAATGATTTTGAGATAAGATACTTTAATACAAGTAGTGTTTGCGAGTTGAGATGGAGGCGTAATTTTGGCTTAACAGCGAGTCATTTTTTAATCAGGCTTGGAATTCCTGATTAAAAAATGATTAAATTAAAAGCAGCGAAAAGCACTATAAATGATGTACTTGTAACCTTCTATCTATCTATCTTTTAAAGTAAGATACCTATTATCTCAGAACTAATTGGATTTTTCTGGGTTCTTATTGAAAATATGTATAATGTACATACAGTGGCCAGTAAAAGTGTTCAAACAGCAGAAGAAATATTTGAGTTGGTGGATATAAAATAACGAAGGCAGTTCATTTATTTAGTTTGGTTATTGTGTTCATAATTAATCATGAAAATAATTCATATGAAAGCAATCGCTTTGTAAAATTAATAATGTGTGCAACGGAAATGTATTCAAGTAACGCAAAAGTATTCAAACAAAAAATGTGCCACTTATTGAATAAATAATGACTTGAAATGTGCAAATGTTTACAAACATTCAGTTAGCACCAGAGTTACGAGACATAAGTATTACTTCAAATATCAAATACCAAGTACTCTGGTGATATTTTTTGCGTTTAAGAACACACCCTCGCTCTGCAACTACAACATTTTATTACAGTATTAAGTCATCTCTTTTATCCGAGTATTCGAAATACCGAATTAATTAAATACATTGGTATATTAAATATGGTAGTGTTTTAGTTAACACTTTACTCAGTACTTTGAGTACTTTGGTATTTAACTACTTCGATGGCAAAAGATGTATTTGAAAAGCGATACACGAGCGATACGAATAGAATACATGCAAGAATTAAAATTCTGGGTAATTTAAATAACTTTTAAGGAAATCCCACTTAGTATTTGGTATTTTCAGTTCTTTTAGTAATTGTGGTTAACATTTTACTTTGAGTGAAAAGTCATTTGAAAAAGACACTTAGAGGTATTAAATACTTTATCTGTGAAAAATGATTTTTAGGAAAGGTGCTGATACAATTTTTGAAGTCCGTAAAATTGTAGTAATCCTTTTTGAACAGAAATCAGTGGAGGTATGCAAAGAAATAAGAATACCGTATATAGCATAATTCAAAGGTATAATCCTGGAAATCGCCGGATAATAAAATATGGACAGGTTCGCTAAAAAAGCTAATACTGAGAGATGAATATTATGCGTGAAGTGCAACATAACTCTGCTATGAGTGCACCTAAGAGTGCTGTAAAATTTAATAACAATCTCAATAATAGTATTAGCTCCGACACTGTGAGAATAACGTTATATCGGGCAGGATACCGAGCTGGAGTAGCAAGGTGAAAATCAGTAAAACGATATGTATTGAACCGCCTCAAATTCGCCAAAAGTTATGCCACATCCAATCTTAATTTCTGGAAATGCGTGATATTCCCAGATGGGAATAAATTCAATATGTTTAATTCCAATGGCTGCATGTTCGTGTGGAGAAAGCCAGGATAAGAACATGAATCCAAGAACTTACAGAAAACAGTGATGCATGGGGGTGGGGGAGTAATGGTATAGAGCTGTATGTCGGCTCAAAGGTATGGAAGTTTGGATTGATTTTAAAGGATAACTTAAAGGAGAGTGCAAAGAAAAAGGGGAATTGTAGAAAATTACTATTTTCAAGAATATACCAATTCCAAGCACACAGCTTAAAACGCGTCCTTATGGAGCATCTACACAAATGCTCATTACTCCTCCGCACTAACTCGATCGAGTATCTCTGGGCTTTGCTGAGAGATCGTATAAGAAAACCTACAATATCCAAAAAATCACAACTTAAAGATACTCTTGAAGAAGAACGGTTGAATATTTCACCGGATTTTACTATAAAACTTGTCGAATCAATTTCTAGAAGGTCGGCTGTAGTGATAAGTGCAAAAGGAAAGTCCATCAAATATTAACACTGTATGTATTTTTTTTATTACTGTTTGAATAATTTTTAATTGTTTGAATACTTTTGCGTTTTACTGAAGTTATGTAATTTTAATTATCAGATTAAAACCACTATTACCAAACAAATAAATTAATTGTTACACAACAATTTCTCATTTTTACATTCTTAAAATTTAAAATTTTTTACAAATTTGAATAGTGTTCGAATACTTTTGCTGCCCGCTGTATTTAGACATCAAGGACTCAGGTCGAAAGCTGCAGTGCCCCAATCTGGCTTAAAACATGCAAAACTGGTTGTTATTGAAGTTTATTTGGTTGTATTTGAATTTGAAAAAGTTGTAATTTATTTGAAATAGTTGCTGATTTTGATGTGGTTGTAGCTGTTCTTAAAACGGTTGCATTTCAAGTGTAAATGCTATATGCATATTGACACTTTTGGCTTTCCATCTGTTCTGTCCTCAGTATTAACTCAAAATTATATATTAATGATTTCTTCGATCTGCCTGTGCGTATAATGCCTTCGATTTTTTCTTTTTCGAAAAGTGATACTATGTAAAGAAAAACGGGAGAAATGATGATGGACAATTCCTTACCGGAAGCATTTAAATGTATTGTAAAGATCTATCTATAAAATAACACATACAGTACATCAAAAAGTATTCTGCAAAATAAAATTATTGAGTAAATGCAAGCTGGACCAAGAAAAGTAGGCCATTATACTATATATTAATAAAGGAAGAGAAATAAGGACAGGCTGGCTGAAGAGATATTGTCAATATGTGATTTTCCACTATAATTCGCAAAGTAAGAAGAAGAGGCCATTTAAGAATTTAAGGCCCTGAAGACGGTATTATTCATTTTCAAAATGATCCAAAACAGTCCCTGTGAACACCATATAAAATATCAAATAGCCGTTGTGACTAAAGAAACTATTCAAAAGTATTTCAGTGTTCAGGTAATTGTGTATGTTTATTTACTGTAAAAATGTTAGTAGAAATTATGCTAGAAAATTGGCAGATTTAAGGAAATTTTAAAAATGCAGTTTTCTAATGAGATGGTGAAAACCACTCCTATACCACCTATATATACAGTGTTGAACCTGGATTGATCGAGAGTTAAACTCCATGTAAATACAGGTTAAGTTGAAACAGGATTGATTCAACTCGACTACGCTTCATTGGCTGGGTCGAAAAGACGGACGAAAGCCGTTCGTATACGTGGGTTGAGCAGTTGATTTGCGTCGATTTTGAAAAGTTTTCCGATTATTTTTTGGAAGGGCATTTTTCGCTTTTTAGTTATTTATATTTTAATAGAAATTCGGAAATTAAATTTTTTTAATGGGTTACAACACCTTTTCGCTTGGAAAAATATGTACAACAATAAATTTCTTTAACATGACTATTAAATATATAAAATAATTTCTATTTTTCAAAAAATACTCTAGTTTTATTAATAAATAAAAAACAAAAAAAAAGAAATAGATTGAATTGAAATTCCTAGCCGATGGTGGAATTTTGTTTTCTCTCAGGCATTATCGAAAATTAAAAAAAATTCTTTGTAAAGAAGGTAATAGCTAAAGTGTAGCATAGGGAAAAGTTTTTTTTAGTTTTTTTTTTTTTGTAGAAACGACAGCGGTTTAAAAAACTCTGATTTTTACCAAAATTTCGAGTTTTAAAAATTAATAAAAAATGAACGCAGCATCCAATATTATGAATAATATGTGGTATGAATTTAATCGAAATCGGCTGAGTAGATTTCGACTTGTTTTATTCACAAGTTTGAAAAAAGTTGTTTTGAGAAAAACAAAAAAGGAAAAAATAAACCACGTCAGCATCAATCAAATATTGTTCCTTATATTATCTTCAATCCGCGATTCCTGGACCATACTGGGGTCTTTCATTCAAGGGACAATGTCCTCTGACTCCCTTTGAGCTGATTTTTTCAACTTCCTGGCCTCTTTGTAAAGATTTTGTCCGCTTGCATCTGTCCCTCGCTACCTGAGATCCAGGCCTACTCTTTCCCGTGCTCACTTCAAATTGCGGTATCTCCGGTAATAATTACAATTTTGACATGTTTAAACGCTTAAAATATTCTATAAAAAGTATAAATAAAAAATGCGCCAATAAGCACTGCTGCTATTTCAAAGACTGCTGTTAAGAAATGCGGCTTCGAGGAATAGGATCATCCACCTTACAGTTCAGATTTGATCCCAAGTGACTATTTTCGGCGATTTCTTTAGGTACCAGTGGTAAATGTAAATTTTTGACGAGCATTGCATTTACAAATCAGTGGGTTATTTGCAGGTAAGATTCATTATTTATACATTCGAAATAAAAATTGTAGATTAAATTGCAACATGTGCCAAACCTAAAATAATTCCCCCAATGTTCTTTCCCTTTAAACAGTGCTGTGTGCATTTTAGGTTTATCTCATTAGCATAGGTAATTTGATAACAATAAATCATGACTGGTTTAACCAGTTCAGTAAGAATCATAGCCGCGGATAAGAATATTTCAACAAATACTACAGACAAATTTGCTGGATTAACGTGGGTTCCATACCGCATAAATGTTTCGGTGGTTTCTA
>QYTT01092966.1:1225-18899 GCA_006980735.1 Dasypogon diadema
TCTACTTAGCTGCATCGTTTTAGATTCGAGTGAAGCCCGATAAGACAGGAGTTGTTACGGATGGGGTGAAACATTCAATGAATCCCTTCGACGAAATTGCTGTTGAAGAGGCTGTGAAGATGAAGGACAATCTCAAGAAGTAATTCGTACTGCCCTCGCTATGGGAGTTGATAGGGGGATCCATGTGGAAGTAGCTGGGAAAGATTACGATCTACTCCAACCAATTCACGTCTCTAAAATTTTGGCGAAAATTGCCCAGGATGAAAAGGCGAATTTAGTTATTGTTGGAAAACAAGCTATTGACGATGATTCCAATCAAACAGCGCAGATGACTGCAGCTGTTCTCGACTGGCCTCAAGCGACTTTCTGTTTCAAAGTCGAAAAAACTGGTGATGGCCTTACAATTACACGTGAAATAGACGGTGGCTTAGAGACGATTAAGTGCAAAATGCCTGCTGTTTTGAGTGCGGACTTGCGTTTGAATACACCCAGATATGCGACTCTGCCTAATATTATTAATTATTTCCGTAGAGGACCCGCCGGTAAGATAAGCAGGAACTACCGTGCCAGATGTGGACACTTTTATAGCACAATTGAAGGAAGGCGGTCATGTTAAGTAAATTGTAATCTTGTAATAAGTAGAAAGTGGAACGGTTATGCAATCGATTATTGTAAATTTTACAGAATTTATATTTTCGAATTAAAATTTTTTTATCGAGATGTTCACAAATTTAACAAATTGTACAATATTTCTAGAAAAATACATCTGATTCAAAATTAAGTGATGATTATTCTTAGAACCATAGACTGACTCCATTAACCCCCAGTAACTGAGCTATGACCGCTTAACTTGCATTGGATGGAAGTAGCTAATAAATTAAAAAAGCAGTGGTTTTGAAAACAATGAATGTTTTAGTCCTCGTTTGCATTCTAGATTTATCAGTTGGAGTTGAACTTAGTTAGAGCTCATGCCAATAGGAATTGGAATTGATCCAAGTGAGCAAACTAAACTCTGGCCAAGGGGGAGTAAGGAGTAACACCTCCGTCTTGTCTTCGCTCACGCCTGTACGGCCCTTGAGCTAGTCAGAGGTCACATTACCATCTTCAGACTGCCTCTTGGCAGCCTTCAGTCCCTATACGCAACAATTAATAAGTTTCGAAGAGATACTTCTATAACAAAGTTAGCGAGTCAGAAAAATTTTACTTTTAACAAAAACTACAAAATATTTATTTAGAATACACAATATTTATTATATAATTCCATAAAATACACAATATAACACGACTTCACGAAATGTCAAGCATCAAGCAAAGCTAACGTGAATTGGAACAAGCTGACTTGTTCTCATTGTTATAATAGCTAAGCTTGTTCTCTGACGTCACAAACTGTCATAACAAGACGAAGACGAAGACGAAGACGTGGATTGGAACAGGTCCTGAGTAATTCCAAAAGCACCGGCCCCCTGAAAAAAAAACCCCGATAGGATTTCGTATGAAGAAGTTGCGAAATTAGGTTAGCTAAACATTTTAATCAAATATCAGATGAAATATAATAACATTATCACATAATAACGATGATTTTCTAGAACTCCAGACAGCACGGAAAGGTTCTGCGCGTCATTGAAACCGCCGGGAACTTTGCCAACTAAAATCAAGATCTACGAAAATCCAATGGGATTCAGATGGCATTCAAAGCCTTTAGCTCATCTGTTCGAGGTGCATACCCTTCTAAAGCATAACATCGAGATGATGCCCTTTATATGGATTTTGGTGTGACCTCTCCGGCTCTCATGTAGCAAAGGTAAGTAAATCGTTCACCCCTCTAAAAATCGTAGGGCCTATCAACCATGATCTATGATCGATCCATGCCAAATGTCGGATTGAATCAACTGAAACAATAGACCGTCAAGCTCTATGTGTTCCCTCAAGGCTAGACAAATGACGAACTTTTAGAACAGGGACCATACGACGTCAAAAGGCGTGCAAACTTACCTTCAGACTCATTGACACCTGATTGCGATATGCTAACCTATAATGAAGCAGTTTAAATGCTGCTTCACAGTCTTTACATTAGTTGAGATCATTATAAAAAAATTCCAACAGTTACACCCTCTGCTCCTCCCCTCGGTTATTTTAGATAATTTAATTATTGTTCGAGGGATACCGAAGTGGACTATTGATTTGGAATCCTTTTTCATCCCTCCCTATACCAAGAATCGTTTTAGATAGTCTGCATCGGTGTGTGTTCCTTGGCAGTTTCCTTATCTCCAGGTTTCTTGTTGTTTCGAGGATTTGTTTATAGGTTATCTGTCTCACACTACGGACGTCATAGGGTGGTTGAAGCATGGCCAAGGGGGAGTCGTTTCCGTTTTCGGACTCCCTCCACCACGAAGCAGGTAGGAACGGAACCCCCGCATCTGGGCTTCCCTTTTCTCTCGTTTTTTTCTTAAATTCTTTTTGTGTTTTTTTTTCTTCTTTTATTCCTACTCCCCTTTTTCTCGCCTCCCGTTCTTTTCCTTTTCCTTCGTCTTTTATGTTAACCAATGGACGAATATGATTCCGGACCTTGGAATTCCATAGACGTTCTCTATTTTCCTAAGGTGTCGGTTTTTTTGTTCCCTTCGATCCCAACAAAATGGTACTTGATTTTCCGAAGTGCTCCTATCGACCCCAACTGGCTTTATTGTCCAATTTTACTTCCTCACACCTGATCTTCCCAATAGTCCAAAGCACAAATCAGAGTCAACATTTCTGCCTGGTAAGTTGACGTGTATCTCCCCAAAATAATTATAAAAAGACAGATTACGGTCTTTAGAGAGGATTTCTGCACACCTGTACTGTCGTCAATCATGGAATATAAAAGAAAAATTTCTCAGGTCCCTTCTGTAAGAGTGGTCCGTCATAGATAAAAGTCTCGTGTGAAACTTTCTTCTCATCCTGACTTTTTTGATTTTTTTCTTGGGGATCGTAACTCACCCCACGGGCAAATCCAGCGGTATACGCAGAAAGCGTAGTAAAATTTCGTAGAACATGCCAGCAACTCACCATCCATAGCCGATGTGGATTTAACAGAGAAGGTCAGCTGACTCAGCGTCAAGACGTCCTCAAACTTCAATGACATCGGCGATTACAATCAAAATATTCACGCCTACGTCGAACCTTTGATCATGTCTAGTTAACATTGCTCCCATGTTCCATAAGTAGTATATCCGTAGATTTGGTTTCAATCATTCCGTAGAATTCCGTAGATCCTTATTTAATAGCATCCATGAAAGCATAAATAGCATTATTATGTAAAAAAACATAAATTATAACTCGCTTTCGTATGTTGTTACACTTGTTTTATTTGAAGCAGACCTCACCACCGCCGAAACCGATGAAATTTTGTCAATTTTTCGATTGGCCACTTTTAGAAGAACAAAATTAACACATGAAGAGTACAGGAGAAAAACAATCTAAATCCGTTAAACAAAAAATGTACCTCAATCAATATTATTTAACACCTGTTTAAGGTGTGAGAAAATTGCGATGCAGTCACCCACCGGCTCAGCGAGAACTTTAAAATGATTTTCCTCAGTTCTTATGAAAATTGACTTGGATTGTTTTTCCCCTGTACTTCCTTCACATGTATTAATTTTTTATGAATAAACATAACGTGGTCAAGCTCTCACAATTAAAAGAAACCATTAACGAATTCAACCGATAATTTGCTGACCGCCTGTTCCTATTTTGAAATGAAGCAGCAAAAAACCATAAATCCGTGTAATAGTCAAATTTTCACTTAAAAATCCCTGGAAATGGGGAAAAAGACGGTAGAACTGGCAGCACTGTTGAAATTGTGCCAGGGAAGAATTTTTGTCAAATTTTTGGAGAAACCGTTAATTACTACCACTTAGTCAAATGACACAATTTGAAAAACGAATGTATTTCCATTTCTTTCATACATGCGAAGAAGAATTTGTGGTGTTTCATTCCCGGCGAGTTCTTGAAAGCAGGAGGGAGGCCATTTTTATGAAGTGCAAATGGGTCTCTGCGTGGTGCAATAAAAATCCAAAATTGCCGCTCTGGATAATGAAAATTGATGTAATCAACGCGGGATAAACAGAAATTTGCAACATGCGGACATCGAGACACTCAATTAAAGGAGAATTTTTGGATTTGGAATTTCTGAACATCGCAGGTAACGAATTCAGGCCGGGCGTCGCGTGAATGGATTTTGACTTTTGCATTTTTCTTTTTGGTAAATGTCTGTTTTCAGGAATATGAGAATTTTTGCATTTTTGGAAATTTGTGAGCCCAGAGACCAGAGATGTGACATTTGCATGGCTGTCCCCACCAACTTTGGAAGATGTGGAACTTTACCAGGAATTTGTTGTGTTTTGGTGACCTGATGTCTTCTTGCGTTCAAAGGCTGGACTTTAAGCCTCCTTAATCATAAGTAATTTGCCGATTTATTTAAATTTTTTGTTTACTATCTCCAGTTCAATTCATTTAGATGGGAAGCAGCAACACATCTTTTCTTAATCTGCGTTCGTCTGTGGTTTAAGAAACTGATGTCAAAGCCTGAATACTGAATCGGATCCAAAACAGAAGGGATCTGCTAAATTGCAGCCATTGCACTCAACACCTGATCCTGAGATTCGTTCCGGCCACCTCAAAAATGCACCAGGAATCATAGGAATATCTACACGTCCAGAGATCGGAGAAGTGGAGCAACAAAAGTGTTAAATGTCAATTTTAAATTGGAACAATTATTCCACCAAAACAATTTTCAATTTTTATATCTTGTAATAAATAAATTTCTAATAAATTAAATGGAATTTTCATTTCCTACTCCTAACTGATCATTTTCTTGCATTGCAATTGTCACACACACACACACACACTTCAAATGTGTACAGCTGGCAGTTGGAATCCGGCAAAAATATTCAGAAAATTTGCCTGCTACCGATCATGGGGGCCTGGTGTTTGGTGGCATTTACCGGAATAAATCGGAAAAACGTGCTAGCATTGACAAAATATGTGCCAAAATCTAGCAGCTTCTTTAGCCAAAAATCGGGCGAAATGTATGAAACATTTGCCTACTGTCGATCATGGGGACCTGTTGAAAATCGAGCATTTCGGGCCTGGGAAATTACCAGATTTGTTTGCAAGTCGCGGTAAAAAGCACTTTTTTGGGTGTTATCGTCATTTTAAAAGGCGCAAATAGAAGGAAATTAATAAAATTAACTACAATTCTTGATATTTCAAAAACGTTTAATATTTTAAGCACAATACACAAAAATTTAAGAATTTTAACAAAAATTTTCAAATTAATTTTCGCATGGAGTTTGGTATCAGGAAAACACCAGTGGCGACGGGTCAGTCAGTCAGTCTTCCTTTGCAATTTTGCGTGATGATCTTGGATTTCTTAATGAAAAATAAAACTGTAAATAATGTGCTTCCAAGACGGCATATAAAACGCTCACCTTCTTTCTAACCAACCCAATCACTAGCTTCGGAGTATTCTCAGAATTCCAGAAGACCTGCACAGATTAACAGAAGCTGATTCCACAGGAAATTGCAAAATTTTATACTCGGGGAAATCATTGCGAAGTTCGTTTCTACCGGTTTCCTTCTCCTTTTCCATAGAAGCTCCTGTTTTCTCCTTCCTGTAAATATTAAATTCCTAAATTTTTCTTAATCTCTAGAATTGGTAAAATTACTACCTTAGAGGCCGCAGTGCTGCTGATACCATTGGTGGTTTGATGGTGCTTCGGTATCGCCTCTGGTGCTTCACTCAATTTTATGGTACCTTCCAATTATTGGAGGCTCCAAATCCCAAGATCTTGCTTCCTCTTCGACTGAAGTATTCTTCGTCCTGTTGGATGACTCTCTTGATTTTCTACAATTCTATGCTAGCTGACGTTGTTTTTATTGCTTGAATGGAAGCATCTGAAAGGAAATTTGTTTTTAAAAAATATTTACTTGATCTTTCTTCACCTTCTTCTTCTGCTACCTCTTATTTCTGGGGCTCCTCTGACAGTGCCTTTGAACATACAACAGAACAGAAAGAAGTGAAAACAACGAGGCAAAAATGAAACCAATTTGCACAATACCTGGCCTGGTTTACAGTGTAAAAAGTGACAGCTTGGGTTAACTCACGGTATATACAGAATACAAGGTATGCTGGAGGGGGAAATTATATTTGGCCGATGACGTCACCACGGCGAAGTTGTATGGTTATTTGTATTTGTTTTTTGTTGAAAACAAGAACGAGATGGTCTGATTGATTGACGAAATGTTAAAAGAAAGAACAAAGAATGAAGGGGAAAGGAAAATTCTATTCCAACGGCGAAATTGACATTTTAGCTCGTAAAATTTTATTAGCATATGTTTTGTCTTTTTTCGTATTTTATCATGTTAGCTTTATCTATCCCGCTCGCACTATTTCCTTATAATGTTTTAATAATATAAATTGGCCTTAATTTTAGCACTTTTCAGCAATATCACCAAGAATTCCTGTATAAGCTCACTGAAACTCTTTGACGCAGTGACGATATAAAATTAATAAAAATTCAGAGGTATACAAAAAAACCCTATTTTCCGTAGATTGTCGGCAAAAATTCGTAAATAGTAGATCAAAATCCATAGATCTGTAGACAGTCAGATTTTAACTTAAAAATCCCTGAAAATGAGGATAATATCTGTAGAATTGGCGACGCTGTTTAGAGCGAAGATAAGTCTGATCAGTACCTGGGAGAATAGTGCACGTCTTATGGAGTTTTGATTAATCTAGAGCTCTGGACTGAATCTGTTTCAGGTCTAAACCCTGATCCCAGAGCCAGTCTGGTGAATTTTCCAACCATTTCATGAACGAGTCGATCCACAGTTGGGAGATAATAATATTCAGATGGCAAAATACTCGCTGGAGTGTGCATAGCTGAACACACTTCGCTTTCACATGGTCGGGAAGCCCCAAACCATTCGCAGAAACTAGTACATAGCTAGTGCTTTCGCGGATTCATGTAGGTCACACCAGAAAACATTGATCATCTTTTCTGGGTAACCTGGAGACCTGAAGAAATCCTCTTTAAGAGTGTCTCCTTTCAAAATTTGGGGCTGTGGATGATACCACCACGTAGTCGATACAATTGGTCTCCTTTTAGGAAAATTTTGAACAACCGGGATTGCTATAAACGAATGACTCCAAAGACTCCCTGCGTCCTCGTTTGTGCTCGCCCTGTAAGCCTTGACTTTTACCATCAAGGCTGCTCTCGAACTATACGCAAACAGTTCGGTCTAAAGGGAAATGTTCAGCATGTGCCAAGAAGAGGTACAGATCTTTAGCTTACGCCAGCCCAAGAAATGTTATGTCGACGGACGGTAGCTGAACGTTAGACTTCTTTAACCTAGGACGAAAATTCACCAAGAGCCACTTCTTCGACCTGCTTGATAGGGTAGGTACCCCAACAAAACCTTAGAAACTCCCAACCAGCCCGATGAATTTTAGTGGAAATATAAATGCGTCGAGAGTGGCCAGAAGGTACTGGAGGAATCCTTTCAAGGAGATCATTGGCACGTCAACCAGCTGTTTAGTTACCCCAATGGTTGTGATGGGTATTGGTATCATTATCAGGAGCTTTGAATCAATTGTATCACCAAATTTCGTTGCAAACGATTTTATAGTTTACATTATAAATAGAGTGACTGGTTTTCAGCGTGCTATCCTCTGAAAACCTTTTTCCTATAGTATTAGAGACCGTCGCTATTTAAGGTGAAAATATTTTTAAGGCAGTTCACGGCAGAAACCAAAAAGTTCCTTAAAATCTATAAAGAACTATAGAGTCGAGTCATTCCAAAGAACAGAACGATTTTTAAATCTGAATTAGAACCGATTTTAGTCAATACACTTAGCAGCTCAGTTTCCTTCATCCAATAGCTGCAAATCCACTGCGGCCACTTACCTCCATTTGAGAAATATTTCTAATGCCCCCAGTCATATACTAATCACCATTTTCTCGCAATACTAAACACTTTCCTACAGCACCTAAAAGTGTTTTATTTCTTCTTGCACACTGTCCATTGCTCATATGGCTCCTTGACAGGATTCATTTCCTGAGAATTCCTTCTAGGACCGACACATAAGTGCACAGGTGTATCCTCAGTCCTCACAATGCGCCAAGATGCATTTATGCGAAAACAAGAGAAACAAGAGAATTTTCCTTTATCCCCGCGTCAGCCGGGGATGAACTTGGAGCATCCCCACGGGCTATTTACAACATCAGTTTGCGACAACCTCAAGGGATTATTTGCTAGCTTCCTGTTGTTTAGCTTCTCTAATCGCTGACTATACGTGTGCTCATCGTATTGCACCACTCTCATGCCGTTTTAGATGTTCAACTTTTTTCCTATGCTGTGTGAATATGGAATGAAGGTCTTCTCCGCTGCTTTGAGTGGATTTAACACCCCCAAGTTTTTCATAGGATGCTGTAAGAGGGTGCAATTTTTTTATGCAATCCTATCCGGTCTTATACTTTTTTGATTTTTATTAACAGTCCCCCATTTTTATTGAGTTCCGAATTGGGATTTCAACTGGAATTGCATTACTAGTTAGGTCTGGTTATAGGTTGGTGAATGACGCGACATAAGGAGGGTAAAAAGGGTTTGCGACGGACTTCCTTTTTCTGATTTCCGGTTACCATCGTCTGACACAAGTCTGTCATTAGCGAGAATGTTCAGTGGTTGGTTGGATTGGATCAACTTTTCTTTCTTTCTTTGAAAAATTAAAATAGAACGTTTAACAGAGCTCGCCATTTCTAATTGTGTGGAGGTTTTGTGAGGAAAATTTTTGTTCAAATGCTTGCTCTTTTTAATCCAAACTATTTCTATCAATATTTTACAAATTTTTCGAAAGCACAAGTCAACAAACTAGAAATGTACTTTTTCTTGGTTTTTCTGTAGAATATACATTAAAATTTTTAACTATTTTCTATGGTCCTTCGAGCGGGATAGAGAACCTACCCATCTCAGTAATATTTGAAACTATTGTTTATAGGAACATTCGCGTTTTGTACTGATACACCGGATTCATGTACAGGGTAAGACTATGATTACTCCCTACATTTTCATGAAAAATGCTACAATGTAAAAAAGGGCATTAAACTCAACGCGTTAAACTGTTAGAAAACCTTCAAAAATAAGTACTGCAATACAATGAGTTCCTACGGCAAATCTTTCTTCCTTCAGAGCAGTTCTAGCCCTCTTACAAACCCCGCAAGAAATCGAGCCATTGATGAAACGGTATTGAATAATTTCACCGAAGAGTTATAGAAATCACTACAATGTCATTGATGGTAATTCAAAGGGTAAGGTAACAGAAATTGTTAATGATAGGGTAAATTAGTTCTTTCATCTACATAATTCTGATCGAAAGCTATGGGATGCTTATCAGAATAAAGAATAATTCACTTGGGTCTTACTTTTATCCTTACTGAATCAGTGAAAGAATGTATGAATTCTCAGTGACATTCGTGTGACAAAATTCATTCATTACATAACTAGTGAAGTAATGAACACATTTTCTATTGGATAGTTAACGTTGTAATCATCAGGATCGTTCCTAATACATACTTAGCTGACTATACATACAATCAGTAGCCGTCATTTGTAAGTGATCAACACCAATCACCATTACCATCCAAATCTAACTAGATTTCCATCACAGAGCACAAGATTGTTAGTTAAATAAGTCCATAAATTCATACCAAACCCTTCAAAACGTATAAAACTGACAGAAAAAAAATAAAACTCGAAACACACTCCTCTCGTTTGTTATCTTAATGCGGTATCATCTGACACCATTTCCTATGCCATTCATAATAAATCTAAAATTTAACTTAGCACCCAGAAATGGTGAAATATTCGCCAGATCACTAAAAGGCAGCTGCTATCAATCGGTAAAGATGACATTTTTATAGCAGTAAACTCGGTGCTAAGTGGAAAGTTAACGAAAACTGAAACGGTCTATGAAATGACTTGTTAACGGATGATGCATAGATACGTATAGCATCGGCAGTCAATTATCACAAAAATTATATTCCGGTCGGACAGCACCTAACTCTCAAGCGATCAATCGGATCGGGAGATATCTGGCATAGAAAGTTCTGTTATATGGCGGTTCGACACATGACCTGAGGTCTAACGACCGAAAAACCTGAATATCAGAAGTTTATCTAAACATTTTTAAGGGGGCCATAACTTGTCCGCTTAAGATCCGACCGCTCGTATTTCATACCTCTACTACGTGAGAAGTGGTCTTATGATCATTGAGGGGTTCTTGAACAAGTTGATCACGGGAATATTTTGAGGGGATCAGTTTTTTTCATTCTTCTGTGGCAGCGTTTTTGGAGCGGTGTTCAGGATCACCCGCCCAAGATCCAAGAGGACAGGTAACATGTCGGAGGAATATAATAAATCATCTAATTAGTACTAATTGCCACATCCATTCTGAGACGTGATGGTTCACTAAACGCTGAGATAAGATCGAGCCGCAATCGTGCTGGTCCCCATCGAGTCGGTTGTCTTGACAAATTCGCTATTAGGCTGCGTCAACACGCACGCGTTAGCTAAATGTCTGGACCTACTCGGTTGATCATCTAGACGACTGTCAAGGCAGCACTGCTGGCTATCACGTCCCAGGTGCATTAAGATGTCATTGGTATGCGTACAGTGTCCTCGAAGATCTCGTATCTTGGACAATTTCTCGTGTTGCATCTAAAGTTGTTCTTTCGCCTCAGAGTCCCTGACTTGACAAATTGTCACTAGTTTCCTTCTTCAATTTTTCTTAAATTTAAGATGCACGCGCCTTATCTCCAAGGAAATTCAACTTTATATGCAAAACTCATGATCATTTTCACACCTACCTTGTTTTGCCGGTGCTTCGCCTTAACCTTTTACAAGACTCGGCAATTTACGAAATGACTTGGATTCGACTCGCGGAGCCTCCTTATCTTTCCTGTTTTTTTTTGTGCTTCTCGTAGATCGAAACTGAATGGTCACTGGCCATTGCATGCTCGCCTATACGAGTGCAGCGGAAGGTATCGAACCGACCAGATATTTTTGCCGATTCACCGTGCCCAGAGTTTTGACATGAACACCGTCGATCGCGAGTGAATCGCTCTGTAATGCGGATCAGTCTATGATCGGGGTCCAATGATGTGAGAGAAATCGGGAATGTTGAGGAGGTGATTAAGGAATGTTATTAGTCTTGAAAACTGCTATCTAGAGAGAAAAAAAACAACAACCATCAAAATATCGATCTTCATGTCTAATCACGTTCCGATCTTCACCGCAGCTGAGGCAAGCAGAAATAGAACCTCTCGTTTGCCCGGTGTGATCAGTTTGAGATCTTTATTCCCTTGGCAATCCATTCTGTACTGAAGACTGTCCCGCAGTTTATGCACCTTCTCACTCACCTTCTGTTTGATTAATCACACACAAATGCCGACAAAAACCAACACGCGCTGTTTGTACAAGTGATCATACCTAAAATGTTCGATCATCTCACAAAGTGTCGGTATCTCATGTGATCATCGAAATTATACCGGCGGTTGTCTTCCTCGGCGGCTTTTATTTTCGGACAGTCACTACTTAAGTTCAATTAAAATTTTTTTACACCATCTGTCACAGGTAGTGAGTAATCAATACTGATCCGCTGGCATCGGCCCAATATCTGATCGCAATCGATCTTGATCATATCACAAATTTGGGGTTGTAAATTGATCGGGATCTGGAAACAATGTTTTGGGGGATTTAAAACTGTTTTCTGTACCTCTTCTTGGAAGTATCCAAAGCAATTTTTCACTATAGTGGGCAGCATCCTATATAAGATTTTTTTCAGACTTTCTGGAAACCTAAAGGTAGACAACGCTGTTCGCCTCCTAGGTATGAAAATTCGCGAAATGCGAAAACTGCCAAAAGTAAGCCTTTCTATAGGTGCCTTGAATTCCCATCATCCCCAAATGTAATATGATGCTATAAACGAACTGTCATTACCACAAAGCCCTTAACAAGGCTGTCTACAAATTGTGCAGACGAGCGTTATCAATATGATGCACCACCAGGAATCATATGAATTTCCGTTTGCCACCCCTACACGCATTAACGTATACCAGACGTCCGAAACAAATAAAAGCAAACATAAAACAACACGACCTCCCCATTTGATGGCAATACACCCTCAGGATGGTGGTCTATTTTGATACTTCTGGTTGCAGCACGTGTTCTTCTGCACTTAAGGTCGAACGTCTTCTGGTGTCCATTACAGTCAAAACAAATTATCCTCAGCCTCGGATCGTTGGCGGACGTCTTAAAGAATCGGACATATCCATTGACCTTGTCAATGCGTCCATGCCCTCTGCACATATAGTTTCACACTTGAAAACGAAACACATGTCAACACCCTGGAACATGACAACAACGTACTTGAGTGACGGCATTTATTTTGATATATGACCCGGGATTTCTTGCAACATTCACTAATGACGACTGCTCACCTAAGACATTATCGAGTGGTTGGGAGCAGTCACTTGAGCCAGTTGTCACCATGTCTTTTGGGTGAGTAGACGAAATTTCAATGGTCCTGTCAGCAAACAAGAAAAAAAAACAGTTCGCGTGATTTTTCCAGCATAATTTCACCAGCAGTCAGTGGTGGTGGTGGTGGTGATGGTGGTACTGATTTGATAGCAATCTGCCGAAAATTAAATCAGTTCTTGATTTTCAGTGTTTTTCACGGTTTGCTCAATGCGCCGTGCATGACATTAATTTCCTGTGGTTGATGCCATCTCGTCCACCCACCATGCAATGTTTCATGCTGAAGGTACCCCATATTCATATTCTACAGTTATTCAGGGAGAAATTTTGTTGGTTGATGGACATCACATCAAACTGAAGGAAATGAATTGGATGGTGGGCTGGATGGGTGGAAAATTTTTCATGCGTAGACATGTCATGATGAGAATTTGTCGTTTGATTTTTGTCGTTTTTGGTGTATTTTTTGGGTTCAGTCATTTGATGGAATATAATAAAAAAATATATTGCGTAGTTTTAAACATTAAAAATTTGTATCTTTTGGAAAAATTCACAACATAGAATTTCCAAAGGAGGTAGGATCTTGGGATCTTGGAAAGGTGAAAACATAAGTACACAGAGTGTATAAACCAGTCGGTAATACCCTCCAAAAGTGAATCCAAGAAGAACTTTCGATTGAAGTTAGCGAGCTCTATGTTAAAGGCGATTGTTCTTAAATACTATCCGGCTCGAAGGACCACAATAAAAGCGAAGCTGCTTTTATTTTAAAAATATGGTCAGTGAGAAGAGAGAATTTTCCAGTAGTACAAGGTTGATTCTTCTTGGTATTTATATGGTTCAAAGGATCAAGAAATTATAATAGAAAAAAACAGAACCAGTTGATTTGGACCAACAGAAGCTTACTACTCCGGACGATCCCCTATGAAAAGCAACTAAAATTGGGAAACTTCTCGCCCTCTTAAAAGTTCAGAGCAAAATGCCGACGGTGCGATAGCGGAGAGGCTGATTCACAAAGTTTCATTCTCTGTTTATTAAAGGCTACAAAATTAAAGAAGATATATATCTTGATTTCGGAATTTTGTTTTCTTTATAAGAAATTATTTTTCATAAAAATTTCTGCGAGATGCTGACAAACATTCTATAATTTGCTCTTTACAAGTCTTGGCAAAAGTTTGATGGTCCGAAATCAATTTTCAGGTGGAAAAATTTTGTAGACCTACAAACCATCAACTCCGCACAGATCCTCGCATTTTCCTTAAACACTTTTAATAATATCGGTGCTGATAATCAAAGTCAGAATTTTCATTGAAAATTCTGGATCAAAGAACAGATATAGGATTAGGTAAAGAAATGAAATGTGAATTTAACAGATGTGGATTCAGATCACAATTAAGTTTAGATGCCACATAGGTGCCACCCCGCCGCAAGTTATTCCACAAAGTTGCCTCGTTGTATCCGACGTCTGAGATACATGGCTAGCTTTATCTCTTTATTTATTGTTTTAGTTTCTGATCCAGTTCGAAGGACCAAAACGTTAATCACACCATCACTTTCCCTATTTCTCTATTCCGAAATAACCGAAAACTCTTATTAGTTCTATCGAAAAATAAAGACCCTCCACCTAAGAACTAGTAGGAAAATTTTGTAGTCAATCTACAACTAGAAGTCTACCAAACCCCAAATTTCTTCTTCATCAGATTCTTTTCAAATTTCTTCGCTGCTCTGTTCGTCATCACTTTAATTTTTCATTTCAGGAATTTTAATAATGCCAACAGGCTTATATCTCATATCAAAATTTGACATTTATATGCAAGATTAAGCCCACAAAATATCACTCTTCAGACGATTGCCCTAAAACAAACACGATAAAATTTCAAATTTCATCAAATTCCATCAAAATCTCATACTGTGGGTGTGATCATCTTCAAGCCCAGCAAGAAATGACACTCTCCTAGAGCCGTATCTGTTTCCTTGTCGAATTTTAATTATGAAAAACGTTCCAATGTGACCGCAGATAAATCATCTTAAAAGCTCCAGCACAGAAATATTCCCCAAGAATTTTTATTTTACGAGCGGTTTCAATATTTTATCGAGAGGAAATTGATAAAATCGATACTAGCCACCAAAGTACCTCACAGTTGATCCAGCTCCGGCTTCAACTTGTGGAGTCACAGTGGTCTCCATATGGGGCCCAATATTAAAATTAATTAACTGAGCTCGGTCGCTCGCTACTCCACTAACTTTAATGGGGTGAGTTTCGTTTCGATGTCGACTTTTTATAGGTCAATAAAACTCAGTTCTGAGTGGGATACTTCTGTCCCGGAGAAAAGCAAGTTTGATAGGAGCTAATTGATGAAGAAATAGATGTGAATTTACCCTCACAACTCATAATTTCGTCAGAGAAGTGAAAAAGTTAATTAATAGGATTTAGGCTCCACTTTGACGGGGTAAAATCACTCTTTGCCGTCATAACCACCCTTAAGAAATGCTCAATATTTTCAAGTACTTTCAACGACTTGTATATCTGCTTTTGCTCATACTCCTCCCGCACCCCACCATCAATTTTTATCCGCTTCCACCTAATTAGGGCATTCAAGGTATCATAAGTCGAATTTCAATTTGTTCTTAGGGCAATCCCACCGCAAATTATTTATCCAAGGTTCATGTCAAAAACCAGAGAAATCCTTTCACCCTTTTATGAGTTTTATGTTACATTGGAATCGGGACCACCACCACCATCACCCACCACAGCCACCTTGCAGGGTTATGTGGGCTTTAACTGGTAGAAAATTCGTTCATTGGTTGTTGTCAGAGTGGAGTGTGTTTTTCTTAACTTCATCGAAGCGTAAACAATTTCATCTGTGGTTGGGGTGTGGGCGAATTTATCATGACTACGGTATCCATTTATCGACCCGAATGGAGTTCATAATTACCTGACACAATCGTATATTAAGCCGATTTAACACAATTCACCCGGTGGGTATTATACCGACTGGTGATATTTGAATCCTCGTGAATATATATTTCCTGGAAAGTCATTCCGATGATAAGAGTCAAAATGTTTCGTGGTATTTAGTCCTTGGAATGTTTATCATAGAGGAGAAAATGCTACCGAAATAGTTAACTGTTTGCTGTTTTGAAAGATTTTAATTTAGTTTTCGGTGTTTGTATACGTCATGCATGACATGGTAATCCATGTTTTCTTCGATGAAATCTTTAAATGTTTCTACAGATGACGAAATCATCTCTTTGTGTTATATAGCTTTATGTGGCTTTTATAGTTATAGCTTGTTGCAAGATTCTATCACTTCGATGGTGATGATTTTTTTCGAAAATGAATTTCAGATTTCCCCATTTTTTTATGTGAGTTTTCAAAGGACTTCATAGGACAATGATTAGATAATAGACTCGTTGAATTGGAAAAGATTTCCCCATAATTTTTTCAGAACATTCGATGAACTTTTTCACCTACCTTAAACCAGATTGATTGATCTATTGTAGTTTTTATTGTAGTGGAAAATGGCTTTCATGCAATGTTTAAGTCAACTGGAAAAGAGCTTAAAGCCAACGAAGCCGAACTTCGCTCTGTTTTTGCTAGTCGTCCGCGATCTTATCCCATTCAAGATCTTTATACCTCAGACAACTTTATTTTTATCAACCAGTTGATTTCGAATATTCAGGAAGTCCAAAGAAAGCTAGACCCATAAAAAAGAACTGCAAACTCTAAGAACCGCGTGGCTCTTCGTCAGGATGTAAATTTTGGTAGCTTGTTTAAACAATATAACATTGCCAGAATCTCAATCTTAATAGAATGGCATTTTGGAACTCAGTTCTAAGGATATGCAACAACTGGGTCTACAATCATTTGTACTCGAACACTGTGAAAGCAAAATAGGTATCACTAGGATGAGACATGAAGTATCAAAATTTCTCCTGGTCCTGGCATAGGACCCTAAAATTAAGATTGTTCTGAGGAACTATTATAGAATCGAAGATTATTGTACGGTAAGGAGTATATTTTCAAATTTTATAATCTACCTCTACATGTAGGAACAAATACTTCCTTATTTGAATAGGCCTAGTAGAGAAATAAATCTTTGCAAGTTTGAAGGATAAAAGGTTGAGGATTATGTCACATGCAGTGGTAGGTAATTTTCATGGTAAAGTTGGCTTATTACCCGGCTCTACCAAAAATACTACTTTTCCATGTTAACTCCCCTAGGAAAAACAATATCGAAGGAAATACTAGTAAACGATAAAAAAATTGCCAAGAGGGCAAAGGCGCAACAGCCTCCTAACAAAGTTGGAATTTCTAGAGCGGTTCTGTTGGAACTCCACTAAATTCCTCGGCATCAGTAAGCAAGAAACAGGTCAGATGGAAAGTAATTGGTAACAGTCGACAGTTAAATCTCTGACTAAAGTACCTCAATAGCATTTTCAAATAAAGATGAGAGACACTGATAGCAAATATTGGAAGATTTCTTAGAACCTATTATGATTGTGCTGAGGGGACTACAATAACACACAGAATCTTAGATATCCAAACGGCTGTCTATGTACTAATGGAACTAGGGTAAGGCAATATATTGATAATATTTACAATCAAAAGGGATTGGGATGCGCACGATAAGGAAGCCCCTGATATCTTAACTACCGAAGGGTTCAAACAGAATCGCATTGATTCTAAGCCGATCTGTGGCATGGTCGAAATAGTATCGATACTTAGTATTATCGGCTGGTCACCAGCTAAAGGCTAAAGGCTTTCTTTTAGACTTTCTTTCATGCGGATCATATAATTCGCCCTAAACCTTGCAACTATAATGTAGGTATTATATAAAACTACAAGATCTAAAATATTTCATCCAAAAGTACGTCAACATTAGTATGAGTGCAATTCATGAAAATTTCGAGAAGAACTCTTGGTTTCGCCTATACTGGAACCCCTCTAGTTTTATTTAATGCCCACCCAATTTTAACGAGAACTTTTCTATCTTGTATCATAGTAACCTGTAAAGCTGGAATTTTCACGCGACTCGCAGAAACATCAAATGGACCAACCTCCATAAGATTACATTTCGATGCAATTCATCATTTCCCGAAAAAA
>QYTT01092966.1:22776-48155 GCA_006980735.1 Dasypogon diadema
TGTAAGTTTAGACGTTAGATGGAAAGTCCTTGAGAACAGAATCATAATGTCGAACTCCATAAGTGTTTTATGAGACGGTTAGTGGTAGTTGGAGGAATTTACGCAGAAGAGATAACTTTTAGATATTTGTTAACTGGAAATATAATTATGTTTGCCTAAAGGGGATGAAAACGCAAGTCCATCTCGAGTGTGTCTCCAATGATCTACCATCTCTAATCATTCATTTGTTTAAGAAATTCAAGAATTTTCAATAGAAAGGTCCCTAAAGGTATTCATCTATTAAAAACAAATTGTTCTACTCAAGATATGCTGAAGGTTCGCACCTTTCACAAATATTATTTTTTATTTCGATTCCAAATACCCGATCCCATATGAGACTACGTGTACCTTTGTCCCATTTGACTTTATACAATAAACATTAATATCGATGTATAACAGTAGTATAACAGTTTTTTTTCCTTTAACTTTTGAACTAAGGTTCATTTAATTCTCGCAGAAAATCTATTGGTCTTATGAACTACATTAAATGAAAGCGGTTATTGAAATTGTAGTAGTATTGTAATTGTATAATGGATAAGTGAGTCAACAAAGGCCTGTGGGTCACAAATAGTCCATTGTCCGGCAACTCTACGTTCTAAAATATTCAGCAAAGTCTAGCGTTTCAGAAGAAATTGAAGGGCATAAAGAGCTAGGGGAGGCACATACCTTGAGAAAATTGGCTTAGGTTCAAAATTTAAATGCCTGTCCTTTCCTTGGGGTCCGAAGCAACTGGCCATAAAGCAATTAACGGTCCTCTTATTTTTATCCTATGAAGAATTAGTAACCTTCGCGAGCTTCGACATCCTATAGAAAGCACTTTTAGAAGCAATTCTAACAAAATTGAGCCGAAAAATGTGAAATTATAGAAAACCTGCATCCAATCTTCATTAGAACATTCGTAAAGATCAGCTTCTTGCAGGGTATTGCGAATCTAAAATGTGAATGACGTTGTATAGAAGAAATTTGCATTAAGCATACATATAACAACTTCTAGCTTTGTTCCTAAGAATCTTTCTCATGACTAAAACAATGCGATCATTCTTTTTTTTCAAAAGATTTTAATTTTCATTAGTGAATTCTGCACAATGGAATCCATATTTCTGTCAATAAATCCCATTAATAAATTAATTACGGTCCGAAATCCATCGAGGGGATTAATTTCAACCAACCTTTTGTACTAGTTTGTGTCTTATAAATTGCTCCCATTTTAAATATTTTCGACAGATCTTAGACGTTCAATGCTAATGAATGCTGATTTCTTCAATTAATTACAGATTAGAAAGGTTTTCCAGTTAATTATCGATGCGTGTTTCCCGCGCACGATCAACAGAAAAAGGCCCGTTGTCCTGATTAATGCCATCTCTAATCGTGTTATCACCTTTTGGGCCAACACCTTCCCACGAGTACCACAATCTCTAGAGTGGCTAATGTCATCATCATCAACACTTCTTTTTTTTGTGATTTGCATATTTGGCTGCTATCTTCATTCTTTCACGGGTAGAACTAACATTTTGAAGATTTATTAGAGGAACGAGACCATTGGATCTCATAGAATCACAAGGCTATTTCCAATGGACGACGAATCCAGAAGATTGAGTTGTCACATGTCAGCCGAATGTTGTATTGTCTCCAGAGTGGAAATAATTTATCCCGAGTTACTAATTTATTGGGTCCAGTTCGATGGAAAAAATGTTTCTAATATCTATATATATTTAGACGGGGTATAAATCTCGGATAGGCACGACTCGGGGCTCTAGTGGGATCTATAATCCCTTGAGGAATGCTGGAAATTCTTGAAATTTTGATCTATGCGACTAGGTAGGTGTGCTGGCAAAATGGATTCATTCTTTCGATTTTCATAAATTAAAGCGGTTCAGGGTCCGATTTAACGATTCCCGCAGAACTTGCCCAAAAGCTTATAAGCTAGATGTCAATAGCAACAAAAAGAACATCGCATTAGACAACATTCCTTGAAAGCATAGCATCCAAAAACCATTCAAGATACCAGTGAAAAATTACCCTTATCGGTCGCTTCTTTCTTGACCACTTAATTATCGGGAAATTAATTGCTTCTGTGATAAGTTTCTTGCTCACTACCATCCCAGTCAGCACCTCATGGACACGTTAGTGATGCTGGATGGACACGGACCCTCCACTGTACCTTCAAGACAGATTTTCGGAGGATCGTTTCGTGAGTGAGAAAACCGGAAAAGAGTGAAAAAAGCGCTCATAAATACCTCGAAATCGCTGAATAATTTGTTCATTTTGACTGTTTTATGCTAAGGGAAGTGATTGGCGGCGTCGTTGTAGGAGTAATTAAGGAAATAAAAATTTCAAGTTTATTGGTTGCTTGGCAAGATATGCAGCGGACACCATACGGCAGTTGGGATTTTGGGAAAATTATTAGATAACACCACTAGTCAGTTATACTTGCCATCGAAATTTCATTTAAAACGAAACTTAGAAAGAGGAAGATTAGTGGATACCGATTCGATGTCACATTCAGTTTTTTACTCCAACCTTTCAGCGATTTTTCCACATTTCTGGATGGAACGTTTAAATGCTATTCCCTTTTAAATTTTGTCTAAAAAGTCGCCCTATGTTGTAAATTCAATCCTCGCGATGCCTAGGATGCTCATGCTACTGCTAAACCACTTTTGACGAGTTTACCACCAGAACACCACCAAAACAAACAAAAAATAGGCTTATATCAGAACTTTTAAACCTTTCTAGATCCATTGCGATTTGAGAACGAAAGAATGCATAATAAGATGCTTTAAGGCAGCCAACTGTTAAAAAATAAAATTAATTTTGGAAAAACATATTGAAAAACCTCTTGCTCTTGCTGTCGCCAAGAACCCGAAATATTTTTCCCATCCAATCAGTTTTTCTCCTCTATAAGCTCTTAACTGGCAACTGCCAAGGAATGCAAAACTGTCACCTAATCCGGCCATTAGACTGTGATCAACACCTGATCGTCACCGCCGTAATCCCTAATAGGCGACAATAAAATCACACTGGCCACAGTTTTCTCACCATCGATAGTTGCAATCACAACAAATTGAGATTAACTGAATAGTGAACAGCCATAAAATCGCTGAATAATTATCATAACGCGGGCATAAATAATCGGGTGTACAAAAAAAGTGTCACCTCTCGTCAGCGCATGTCTAAATTCCCTCAAATTAGTCCTAAATGACCACGCCATAAAAATAATGCTATGATATCCGAAGTTGATAATTTTTTCCTCTTTATCTTGGTATTTTTTGCTTTTCTTTTTTTTTATCATACCTTTTTCGGATGGCATCAGTTTCACTTCAAATTTCGTGGTCAACTTGCTGGGGACTCACTAAAAGTACGGAGGAGAGTGTTCTTCCTGAGCGGGTTTTCATGGGCTTGTCCAGTCTCGCGATGTTTTAACGGATTGTGGGCTTTTACTGATTTTTATAGATTTTTTACGATCAGGAGAATTACAGTGTTTAAATTGACATTTGCATAAATTAGTCTTGGAGACATCAACGCGAACAGACTTAGGTACCCACTTCCTGGTAAGGTGTTAAAGTCAGCCGGCTTGTGCTGAACATTACCCTGAATGAGCCTGAAAAACATCGGTTCGGTTGACATCTCATCAAATCAGGCCTCACGTCGTAAAATATCAAACTTGACACACGTCAATCGGTCGATTCAAATTTAATGGTCGTTCGATTTTCGATCGAGGAAGCAGAGAATTTTGAGCGGAGGCGCAAAGAGCCCACATTTTAAGGGTCCAAAATGTGGCGGCTTGCTTTCTGTTTGGGACCTTAATCGCATTCTGTCACCATCATCGAGAGATAGATGACGCCTTTGGCTTTTAACACACATATCTTTGGAATTTTTATTTCGGAGGCGACCAAGAGGTCATCCAGACTGGTTTCAGGTATCAAAATCGAAATTACCCAATTTATTACTGCCGGATAATAGCAGCCTATTACCAAAATTGTAACTGTTGCGAATTAAACCACAGAAATTATGTCAAATCACTTAATCCAATCGTTGACCAGAAAACAAGAGCAGCCTGCACACGCGACCTTCCCCTTAGTTAGATACATACATGAACGCAACAAGCACTCACCTAGCACAGGTTGAGTTCAATAATTACCGGGGAGATGTAGTTATCGTGTCATCCATGACGAAAATCAAAGAATGTTGAAATTTTGTCCAGAAACATGTCATAATTATGGGGTTTACATGAAAATTGTCCCGGCCATACTCCATACTCCAGAACCCATGGATTGGCAAGGTAATTTCACGCACGTGCCTTTTTGTGCCTGTCCTCCAAGACTTCATGAAAGTGACATCCAGTGAACAGGGAAAATTATTACTAGTCTAAGCATGAAATTAATGCATCGTCTCCATTAAGCCAAGCAATTTAATGGATCGAACAAACTTTTGAATCGAATTTCTTTAGAATTTTTGTTTATTTTGGCAAATAAAAGCAATAAAAGTGGTGGATTGTACTGGTGGTGGCACCCTGCATTATTTTCGTAATGCACTAAGGCGAGTTGTATCTTTTTCTACCACTCTTTGAACTCCAGTAAGGGGTTTGAATCCATAAATCATCAATGGTGTCAAAAAATATTTAACTAATTATTTTTACAGGGTTATATTACTTGATATAATTTTCGTTTATTTTTTATATTTACAGGGAAACTTCGATGGCTTGACGACATACAAGGTGTCATAGCTTAGGGATTGGAAACGACTTGATGGAATTGTGGCTATTGGAGGAACGAGGATAGTTAAAATGACTAAAACTAAAGCGGGTCGAAATAGCCAATGATGATGATGAGAATGTAAAAGATCCTGCGCCCCTCTCTTATGGTTTTTTGTAGTTGTTATCCCGCTATCAAAGCCAATAAAATTTGGATTCTTTGCTCCAGAGTACGAAGATTATCAATGTCGGCATTCTGAGTTTCCAGTTTTGCTAACCAATGCCACAAAGTCAATGAAGACCACTATTGTGAAAAAGGAGGATATTTCTTTGTATGGATGGAAAGGAAAACAGTATAGCCACTTAGGATATGTGCGTATTATTACATAGAAATTACCCTAGAATAATTACACACCACAGAAATATACCTATGCCAAGCAACTCTTCATCGTTTCAAACGATAGAAGGATGCCAGTATATTCACAAAAAGTCACTTCAAGGCTATTGGAAAGCAGGGAAATTTAGGTTACGATAGATTGGCGACCAGCAGATAATCTGCCCCGATTGGCCCATTGCGGTATCCAATCAGTAAAAATTGTTTAGTATTTAAGACTGGGTAAGGAACTGAATTTATTTTGAGAAAAGAAGTTATTAATTAAATAAAATCTGTGATGCGACTTAAACGTATTTTAATTGATTTCCTATAAAATTCATTCGGTCCCAAGTTTATGCAAGTTTTGTGTTGAGTACCTATTACTCGTGGGTGTCCAATGTCTGCGTTATAAGTTTGCTGCGGAGATAAAATAGATTTTTATACTTCCGTGCTATGTTTCCTTCTATGAAAGCTGATATTTTACATCTATACATTAAAGAGGTACACCTAAACCTGGGAAGAATGATGGCAAAGAAGTGTTAGTAAGAGCCTGATCTCGAAGGTAGCTATATAGTGCCGGGAAAGAAATGATATCTACAAAAGGAATTACCTGAATTCTGGAATTAAGATTTCTTTAATAATGTTTAGGAAAAGATATGGCTGGCTGATTGTAAATATTGATAGAAATTCGTTACGAAAGTACACTATACAAAGGCTCCGACGATGTAAAAGGTAGATTCGGCGCAACCCAAGTTAAGTTCCTAAGAATTATTTTTTGAATTACTGGATGAGATAAAACAGATTATAAATTAGTGGGTCAAAAAAACGCATGTAGGATTCTTCGGGCAAGGAATAAAAGAACTACCGTTGTCTTCCAGCGCAACGCAATGTATTAATGCACAGGAATTATGTAGAAAGAACTTCTTTAGAAATTCACGAACACAAAATTTTATTAAGAAATTCCCATAACATTCTAAACGCCCCTTATAATTCCAAGAAACAACGCTCTTTGCTTATACAGAGTTTAGGAAGCTTGCCGACTATTGAAATACGTATAACATGATAATCTGGATCCTCTCAACAGGATAAGAATTGAGCTGACCGGTAGTAGTGCATGCAATCTTAACAGTTTCACTGTACAATTTTGGATGAAATACATATAGCTTAAAAAGAAAAGAAACTAAAATAGAACCTTGTGGAACCCCGCTCATATAAAAAAATTTTGATGGTGTAGTGTTGAATACTCTCAAACTACTAAATTACTAATTTAGGTACTATAGCAGTATTTTTGTTTAATTTGATCCATAAATTTACACTTCTTATTAATAAACTCAATCAAATTGTCACCACCTTTCTACCTGTATTCCTGCCAAATGCATGCCATCGGTTTTTTTCTACTCCTTTCCACTGCACTCTTGAAAGTTATGAACCGCAGGCAAAATTTGAAATCCAGAAGCAAATTTCAATCACAGGTCCCGAGCTGATGTTGACATTAATTGGTGTGTAATTATGTGGTCTTCTTCACGCAATCCATTTCCCGACGTAACCGAGGAATTAATTGAAGATGTAGACCTTTGCGGCCTCTGTCGATCTTCAAATTCGTATACGATGAACGGGCAGGCAGTATGTACTCTCACCTGCTAACTTCACCCTTGACGGTGTACCTTAAAGGCGATTATCACAACAGTTGGTATAGGAAGGAGGAATAGAAGAGACCCTGAACCACAAGGAAAGCAGTATACATGCGGTTTTGGTACAAGATTTAATTTGTAGTTTGCCGACACAGATGACGACGAGAAGGGAATTCTCGAAATGAGCCAAGCCGAGTAGTATGTCTGGTGGTTGAAATCGTGACAGATGAATACAAACCAAATTTAAGTGTAACACGGGACACATTGATTTAAGATCGCCTGCGGGTTTACGTTAACAATTGATGGAAATTTTTCGAAATGGTAAAATGCCAATACCAGAAGGGCCACTGAAGGACGACTTTATCGTCGTAAGTGAGAAGACTTTTGAACTTCTCAAGCGAACTCTTCCACCACATTTAGGTCATAGCCAAGAATAGCACTGCGATGGGATGGCCAGAGATTATTTTCTGTTGACTCACAAAATGTGAAAAAAGGAGGAATAAAACAAACCCACAAATCTGATGCACTGGTTGGGACCACCTCGATACTGAATTTTTAATTTACTGGTAGCTTGGAACTCTTACGATATTTGTCATGCCCGATTTGCCCTGCTGTCAAAGATTCCCGCAGATCTGATCGTATCTAAATGTGTCATTCGGAGATAAACGATCGCATATTTCTCCCCTGGTTTGAAAGTTCGGACAATTTAGCGATCAGCTCACGATCGCTTTAAAAGTCGAGCAAATCGCCTGATGTTCTACATAAATGGGGTTCACTGATCAAACAGGCAACAATCGATCACGATCAATTAGCAATGGACCCACCGTTGGACGATCGAAAACTTTGACCAAGGTGCGCGATCACTTACACCTCCAAATCTCTTTTTTTTCCCGGCACAGATCTCGGCAATGATCAAAGGCGCAGCTCTAGTTTGGGTGATTACATCTCAATATCGATTGGAAATTTGAGAAAAAGAGTGATCCAGGTGAAGATTCATAGCACAAAGTGGTGCCGCTATCGGGTTTTGTTGTATTCAATCAGAAATGGTCATGCCGATCGACACTGTCCGAATTGTGGTAATTGAGAAGTCCACAACGTGATCTAGGCAAAATTTTTCGGACCGTGCTGGCACTTGGAAAGGTGGTTTACGAAAAAGAGACATCGACAAAAATGTAATGAGGTACCGTATGAAGGTTGTGGTAATTACAATGTGGGGAATTTTTACCGCCATACGGTAAAGTGCCGTCCACGCCATGATCTAGCAAATTTTCTCCATTTGATGCGCCAATCGTCCTACGGTCTGTTAAACGTCGTGGTCCAGTGTAAACAGCTCATGCTGTGGGCATTCGGCACGGTTTATGTTAATGGGCGTTCCACCTAGCACCTAATAGTTTTTGCGGAGTAGAATTAGGTACACGAAAAGACAATGAATTGTAGTCTCAGCTCCGCCACTTACGTGGGTCGAAACCGTTTAACTCTAGCACATCGATCTACCTTAAAATTTATCGGCCTGGCACACCGACTAGTCAAGTGCCCAAATTGAGATTCCTCCTTACCAAAAATAGATTGGGCGATGCTGACTAAAACAAAAAACCAAGCAGATGATAAAGCTGAACCACTCAACCTCTCAAATGAAGTCATTACAAGTTCAGTGGGGCCATTAATCTTCCTAAGTTGTGTCAATTAGCGACCAGTGTAAATAAAGTGTAAACGTGTTTTCTCCTGGCTTTTTTTTTGTCTCGGTCTCGACCCTTTTTGTTTTCACGCCTCGACAAGTCTTGGTTTCTTCCCGGCTCTAAAAAGTTCCTTCCTCATGCCATCACATAGAAAATTACATCTGGCCCAAGATGTGCGCCTATTGGAACTCCGATCTCGATCCCTCACATGCCGGACAACACACTGTGACACAGTGTCCGATGTCATCCGGTTATGTTTATGCACATCGCTCGTATTTCAACCCAAAATCGGTGTTCAGAGTGTTCCAACATGTTTTTCTAGTCAACCAGAAAATATATTTTGATCTTTTTTTGTGGTCGATCGGTTTTTTATTTAAATTAATTTTATTGGCTCCGATTCGTTTTGGATGCCAATAAGGTGCGTGAATGAGATTACGTTTTCGTGCTGCCAGATTTATGCTGATCTGGCCACTAGACTTTCTGGTTATTTACGGTGGTTGGATGTGTGTAGGATGTGGCGGGTTACACTATTTAACGCTGAATTAATGGAGATAGAAGACAATAACCTTGCAGTTTGTCTGAAGAATTCGATTGTGGGAAAAATGTATCGAATTTCGGTAGGAAATGATGAGATAGATGTAAGCTGAACTTATGTGACGTTTTAGAAGCCCCCTTTTTATTACGGAGCCGCAGTAATCCAGAACATTTACAGGTTCTTAATCAGATTATAAAATAATATTGATGGGAATATTTTAGATTTAGATGGAAATACGTATAAGCGAAAAATTTAAAGGTGATAGTTTTCCTTAATCAAGAGATCCACATTACTTTTTTAATTTCGTAGCATTGTTTGAAACTAAAAATAGATAGCATAGCAAGAATTTATGGTTAAAAGGGCTTGAAAAACAAGATGACTCGAATGTCATTGGACAGTATCCTCCAGATTTCAACTAAAGTTACCAGTGATTTGACGCTTCGGGAAACTTTTCACTTTTCAGAAATCACAATCTCGAAAGGTTGCCCTATGTAGTAAAGAATATAAAGAGCAGCATGAAGAAGTTGAGCGAAAATGGTGCTAATCTATACGCAGTGCTTGAATACTCGCTCTCCGAAGCCGGAAAACTATAAGAAAGTATGTCCTATATCCATTATATTTCTTCGAATTGTTTATGAGGTTTCAGAATGTTACTTCATTTGATCTATTATTAGGTATCAGTTAGAATAAGAACAGTTCCTCTTGGAATAAGGCTAAAAAAGTTTAAAACCCATATTACATCCACGATCCATAGTATCGATACTTAATGTTATCAATTCATCCTTAATAAGCCTAAAGATTGCGCTGTTCTGAAGTTCAGCAATGTCGTAATTGTTTTATGAAATTATTGCACTTTAGTATTCCACAAAAAAATATATTTTCCGCTTTGTTCTGAGGTTAGGCGACACTCGAACTATATTCAAGACCCGCAAAACCCTAGACTTTAAGCAACATATTTGATTGTTGTAGCGTTTCGACTGTTTAACGCTGAATAAAGAATATTTAATATTGTATAAAATTGGTCGCGATCATCAAAACAAAAAAATGCAAACGACTATGCTAAAAAAAACACAGGAGTTTTTAGAACCACCATATTGCTCTTCCTTGTATTTGGACAACTGTTAAAACCGCTGACAATCACCCAATGCTATCAAAATATTGTCTTGTGAAAACGATCAATTCTTATCAATCATCTTTCCAAAATAATTACTTAAAAAAAATGCAAATAATTTTCCCGACAGGTTTTTTACCTTTTTCTTACTATTTCTCAACAATTTTTTATCATGCGTCAAAAATTCTAGAAAGCTGTTTCGTGTTGAAAATTGACGCAAACAGAAATTATTTTATGTACACAACTGTGCGAAGTGGAACTACAATTTTCGGGCAGTGGTTTTTAAGGTATCATCTACGAGCTTTCCTGGAAACTTCTGCATTTTTCTGCAGGGTTTTAAAAATTTGCACCAAACCGAAAGCAAACCGAAGTTCACGCATGGAACACATGCACATCTGCCCAATAAATTTATCCAATTACCGCGTTTACAATAGAAACAATCCCAGACAACCCACCCCTGTTTGCGTAGATGTGATGTTTATCAAACACCGAAATTTTGTCAATAAACCGGATACAAAAGAATTACTCACACCTCGTTAATAACAGTGATATGAAACCTCCAGATTTTGATCACCTGGCAACGAGTAAATTACTGAAATGTCACAGGTGTCCGCAACAATTTAGAATCTTTCACTGCCACGGGGAAGGAAATCTGTTTTTCCCGGCTATTCATATTCTAATCGGAGCCTTTCAGAATGATAGTATGCCTGCAGTTGGTGCATAAAAAGTTCAACTGGTGGGATGGTCGGTGTGGATCTGATAAAGGCCACTACCGAAGGGTGTTTGAGGAAGATATAAAGGAGAATGAGGACAGACTTAATTTATCTTTGACGGCATGAATCGCTGTGAGGTCCACAGAAGCACCACTGCGTTTTTAGCATTGCATGGCATGACCGACGCTCCCTTGCATCTGAATGGGGCGCATTAATATCCGTGTCTAGTTCATCCACTGATTCCTGTTCCAAGATCTTGTAAAGCTACCAGACAAATATTGGGTTACAACTGGAAGCAGCCGCTTAAAATCTGTTTATGAATCCCGGGGCATCACTTACAAAATATTGAAAAATACGAAAAAAAATTTAAATCCTCGTTTATGGGACGTGGGAGCATGTTAGTAGCTCGATCAGATAAGATCTAACACAATTCCAAAAATATCTCAGACCTTTCCGACTACCGAGAAAATCTGCATATTCTGCTGAATGTTTTCCACTTTCCACTAAGTCTCGGGTGAAAATAATGCGGAAATTTTCCCGCCAAATCTCATCTTTCACCACCAGGTAAAAGCGAAAATTAATAGCAACAAGAAATTATCTTATGATCGATGTGAAAAGAATGCGCGCTCCTCAGATCACAGAAACAAAAGTCTTCGCTGCTTGAATTCGATTTGCATATCTTTGACACGAATGACAATGGCTCTGGTCACACGAGTATTGCTGCAGGCCGCCAGATACCGGGTGATCTCCCCCTCGCCCCCCCCAACCCAGCCTATATGTGTGAAAATGAAGCATCAAATTCAATTTTTACGAGTTTATAAATATTTAAAGCTGGAAATAACAAAACGATTTTTTCTTCGTTTATTTTTTTCCATATCGCGGCAAAGTGACGCAACTCTACTGTATCCAGTTAAACGATCGCATCGCGTTCATGTTTGAGCAGCAGCCAAACTGAAAAGATACTCACCGTGTGGATCGGTGACGGAAATATCCAACCCGCCATGTGGGTATGGGTCATTCAATTAGATGTGTCACAACAATTTTCGGATCGTAAAAGTTTTGATCGTGATTTACGATCATTTATCGATCGTTGTGATGATTGAATTTGCTGATAAATGTGTGAGAATTTAATAATACTTAAGTGTTATTGGACAGTTTCGCAAAGTGATCCTCTTACTTGGGCGGAGAGTTTTAGCGGTTTTATGGGTTTACATTTTAATGGGGATCTCAATGTAATACCCTCGTTTTATTTGTGTTTCAGTAAGAGTTTATGGGCAACCCAAGCAATTTCTATTTTTACTATTTTTGTTTGAAGATATAATGTCTGAGGCAAAACCAATGGTATTCTCTGAAACGTGGTATAATCAAAACTCAATTTTCCATATCCTCTTCAAAGGGCGCAACAAGCCTACTAAAAATTATATCAAATCCGAATTATCACTTTTCCTATCAAATGTCTTGAAATATTTCTCTCTCGGGAGAGAGAGATAATAACCTAACCTTTATAATGGAAAATAACCTCTGATTCGGATTTTTACCATCGAGGGTTAAATTTGTTAGGCTCAGGCTAAGACTAATTTTTTTGTCCATCAAATGTAATTCTATGGTTCATAAAAAATCTGTTCCTTACAAATGTAACAAAAACTGCTATTGTCACTGTAAACAAGTTCTCAGTTATGAATGTAACCCTGTGATAATTAAACAGGAGTATCATTTTATTTTCAACTCCACATATACTGTAAATTCTTTAAAATTAAAAAAATATTGAAGTTTTGTGGTTTGGTGCCTACAATGATGCTTTGAGTACTTGTAACATTTATAAAGTTTAAAATAATAAGATAATTGCTTATGTATAATATACAATACTCAAATTCATTTAAGCTGACGGTATGTACATCGCACAATATTTCTCCAAGTTATTGTCAGTATTCAAGAAATTTTATGATTTGAAGTTAACAATAATTTTCAGGCTTAAGACGTTTCCCAGGTAATGAAACAAACTTGAATTGCACAGAATACTCAAAGTGCTCAACATTTAATTAGAAATCGCTGGGACAAGACTGCGGCTACCACTGTATTGGTTCGCAAAACTGTTACCGCCTTTCAAAGGGAACTCACAGATCTCATCTGAAGCTTAAAACACACCCCTTATAGTTTATATCTTCACGGCAGCAGATAATGTGGTTGAAGGTTTCATCTTCCTCCTACCGGAATCTACACAACTCCGTGTCTTCAGTGCCTATCTTCTTAAGAAAATCACCAGTAGTAGTTGTTGTGTGCATTAACGGCGATTTTCTCCTAAGACCTATTAACCTGTACGTCTTGTGATGGAAAAGCCTGTCTTATTACGGACGAACTGCATCAGAGAAAGTCCGATTTGCTTGGGTTTTTATTCTCGAAGTTCCTCGCTAAAATTGGTCTTTAGAAAGCCAAAAGTAGATTATAGAACTATTATACAGATTGCTAGCTCCGGTTAAATCAACTACTCCTTGTTACCCTCCACCCTCCCTCATATCCAGAAACCCAGAGGAAAGTGCCTCTGAAGAACAGCTAAAGTTTGATGTAGCAAATAGAGATCAGTTTCGATTCGAAATTCTAATCTGAGCTTTTACTCTTAGGGAAGGACTGTGTACACCCTACTGACATTAGAAGGTAGGACAACATTTGGGATTCACAAAAAATTACTCCAAAACCTTCTCATTAATACTTTAAAATTTTCCTCAAACAAATAGAATCCCTCCACAAATCGTCCAGCAAATCAAACTATCCTTACTTTCGTCACTCTCTAAATCACGTTACCGTCACTTAACTTTGGTAGTCAGCTTAACCACCGAATCCGCCTTCTCAATTACCATTTGGGGCAGTTTTCAGGGAAATCCATCACTTTCAATGTTCTCAACTATCGAGTGGTTGTTCTAAATTTATGCACCCCTAAAAAACTGTAAAACCGACAGACCACCCTGATAAGTCGCGTGTTTTATCGCCTGGACGTACGTAAGCCTCTCATCCTGATAAGTATCAAGGATTAAGTGTGCACCCTCTTTCCATCACAGGACAACTATTAATCGTGTAGGAGGACCTGAACGCCTCTAATGGTTGCTGCATTGCTCATTGGATTTTTGTTGTAAATTTAAAAAAATGTGAAAATTAAAAAGTAGAAAAAGGGTAGAACTGTGGCTGTCATGCTTGTGGGGATATCACACCCCTTCCGGCGAACTTCTACTAGTTCTGTGATTTATCACATTGACGGGACGATGAATAAATTTGATCCGTTGTAGTCCCTCCTAACCATACGCCTTACACGTTTCCAGTGACTTTTGACATCTTTTTCAATTTTCGGAGCGGATTAGATAAGACCGGGGTCATTGGGGTGGAAGATTACCACTGTGAGTGTATAAATTCGAAATGACTACAATTTTCTTATTGGAGATGAGTGTGGGGACCTGTAATTTTACGTCCTTTTTTTCTTGTCCAATTCTTTAGTGTCCTGAATTGGATAAAAATTATTTTCAGGTACGATCAAAACACATAAAAAAAACTGTCAAAATAGAACCATCCCTCTTATTAGAAAGCATTTTCACATCCTGTTCCTGTTCAGGGTTTTTTCAAGACAATTTTGATTAGATTCCTAAGTCGATATAATCTTGCGGCTTCCGGTGCGCCCAAAGTTACATCCCATATGTTCTATATGCGCCTGATTAACGACGCTCTAACCTTTGACATAATCCGACTTAAGTACCCTCCTGATCCAGACAGTCTTTAATTTAATTATTAGTGTCTGCCTGAAGGACTGAGTTTTTACCAATGTTTTTTCATCTTCGTGGTGATCGCGTGATCTTTTGCCTCCGCCTTGACAGTGCAGACCTTTCATGACGAAGACCAGCACCTTCTGCTATTGTAAGAAGCAAGAATCATCTGGAGAAGTGGGCATAATAATTGCCTCAGAAATTAATTGGCAAATTGGAAAATTGGATGCATTGCACGCTAACTGCGATTGGGAAATGTGTCGAAATTGCTTCACTGTGAGGAGGTGCTGTTTTGTGCAGTCGTTCATGAAAAAGTATATAATATGGAAAATAAAATATTTCAGATCTTATTATTCGCAAAAACGAGTCAAAATAAATTTTAGACAGCTATTGCACTCATATGGAATGGAGAGTAAAGAAATATTATGATTTAACTATATTATAATACATGGGATTCGAAAGTAACACATTTTAGGGCGACTATATCCCACGACTATGACCAGAAGAAATTACAAATCAACGTACTGGAATCAAATTTGCTAAATGTGAGAGTCGTTATCCCTTGACCTAGTAAAAAACCCATGTACCACATCAATCAAGTGGTTTGGAATCCATACTACTATCAGTATACCCAGTTGCAAAATAGCGATGAGTTTCTTAGCTGCAACTTTGGCTCTTCGAGGATTGATTAAATCAGAGATTATCATGGAAAGCAAGAAAGTGCATAATATACGTTTTTTTTTAATATGATCTTGAATAAGGCCAATAAAGCGATGTAGATAGATATGTATGCCAACGTCTGGCAAAGCCTCTGGCAACCAGTTAATGTAAAGACTAAAAATAATGGTTCTAAAATGGATGTTTGTGGGACCCCGCAGGTAAGGTAAAGCAAATCAAAGCAATGTGATCTATGATTGAGGAAATTTCGATGTAGGTTTATTGCACTGCTAGAGGAATTAAAACGGTCACTTAGTTTATTATGAGTGCCACTTTCACAAGCTTTCGAGACTCCAATGAGTACAATTTAAAATATTTGAAGAATTTGAGTTGAATTTTGTCAAGTAAGGAACAGAATTCTAGAATTAGAAAAGAATTATGACGAGAAAAACTCACACAATGCAGATGCTCATACAGATATGACGAAGACCTCAAATTCATCAAATTGGTGAGGAACACCAGTCCTCTTATCTGGGAATAAGATTCCAGTGAGCACCCTAAAATTGAGTTACTATAAACGGAAAGACTTTGTCCTGCGATAACGAAATCCTGATTACGTAAAAATTTTCGTCAGCAGCATTCATCTCAAAACTAAATATTCAATTCAAGAAGTAACCTTATGGCAATCCGAGTTAAGAAGGTTAACTTTTGGCCCTAATGCAGATCTTTTTTTATTTTATTGTTGGTTATTTTTCTGAAGTGTGGAGCTAACAATATTACAAGAAGAGTGACTATTGATTCCAAAACACATTATTCCCGTAAATTTTCAAAAACTCCAAGCATTAGACATCCTCTAAAATATATTTGGCGAACCGCCACTATAAAATTCAAAGTAATTGAGAATGAAATAATTAATCTGAGATCTATCTGAAAAAGCACACTAGAATTCCATAAAAACTGGTCAAAACCAAACCAATTTTATCTCCACCCAAGAAAACTAGCCCATCCTCTTTTAGCAGATTAATTTTTTTATTCCAATAAATCGCACATCCTGGCCTTGCCAAAGTCAAGAAATCCACCATATTGCCAAGATGGGAGAAATGCTAATATTTGAGGAGTTAATTGCTTCCTAATTGTGCTCAATTAGCGAAAATGTTAATGGCCAGACAACTTGTTATCGGTTATGCCGTTCATTTTCTTCTGAGAGCTTCCTTCGAACCCAAGTGGTTGATGAGGAGTCTGTACGACAATAAATTCTTTGGATAGAGGTATCATCCGGACCCGGAGACGACAGCAACAAGGAAGATGATTCTCTCCAGTACTATGCAGTTACTGGAAATTTTTAAATTCTTCAAACAAACCATCAACTCCTCCTCTTCACCCTCCTCCTCCTGCTCTACCTATCTAATGTGAAACTCACAAGAAAGATAAAATCTCAGAGTCATGAAGCAATCATACGTGGGCTCTTGATTTCGCAAATTCATCTTGACCATAGCCCAAAGAATGTTGGCAGGGCGGCGAAGGAGAGATGAAAAATTGAAATCTTTCAAACATGACGGCTTTAACACTTTACCAATTAAATTGACACCGGACCCGGACCGGTAACCTCTTTGAACTTAATACGTTTCGACGTATCTTCAGCCCATATTGATCCTCTTCGATAAAGTGATAGGTGTCAGTCTGGACTTCTGAAATGATAGGTGGATGGGTATTGGATATACAAAGGTACTGGAAAGAAAGTCTTCTTGGCCTGTCCAGCAGGCCCACTCATTAAGAGATGGCAGAGGTTGTCTACGCCAATGCCGATAAAAGATATTTTCCCCGTGAAATATGCGTAATCATTGCAACTCATTTACCGGCATACTGGCCAAGTTGAATACATTTTTGCGGTTTGCAATGCTCATGAACCCAGGACCAATTATTATTAAAATAAAAACAATTTCCAGTACAGCAACGCGAAAAAAGCCGACAAAACAAAAAATTTTACGAGTTACTCTTTAATGAAAGTTGGTAGCAATAGAGGCTCAGTGGTTCGGTTCGGATCGTTTGGTAGTGGTTTGGACATAAAACTCAAAACGACCAAAAACCGTTTCTTAATGGTGTTTGATCTTTCCGGGTAACTGATACGGTGTCAGTTTGGAAATGAAATTGATTTAAGAAATTCGTTCGAAGGTGTGGCGGTACCATCTGAAAGGCGATTTTACGATCGGATGGTTAAAGATATTTTGTAATCGTATAGCTGGCGACATGAGGCCTGGGCATTAAACTAAAAGCAAAGAGACAAACGCAGAGGAGCACCGAACTGAAATTACACCAGTGGTATTAGAGATAAGAATGAGATTCAGATGTATCAAATTTTACTTTCAACTATTCAAATCTTAGACAAATGTTACCAGTTTGAACGCTAATGGAAAAAATGAAGTCGACAGGGAATAGTGATAGCTTTGTAAGAATTTGGTTTATACTAAAGTTGTTCGTAATTCATCTTCTCATTAAATTTATTTCCTCTTCTTTTTGTATTCACTGTTTGTATCTTTATTACCTTCTTGCGGATATACGAAATATACTCGTATATTGGTTTCTTTTGGACTCAGAAACCATCAGAGTCAGACCACTGTTTGTGAAGTGTACTTGACCTCAATCCTTGGTAGCTCTAGAGTCTAGAGGATGAAGGCCTTCTACGTCACCTGGTCCTAGTTGCGTGCGTCCCTGTGAGCGAAATAAACTCCAACGAAAATATTCTGAGCAGAATCCAAGTTAAAAACTGACATAAACGTAAGGAAATTGGATTGAAAATTCTGCATAGAATCCTCTTCTGCTATACTGATAGCTACAGAGTGGATAGACAAACGAAAATTGGAACCCTTCTCCATTCTAGTCAGCTTCTCGTCGTCTTTCTTTAAAACTATAAATAATCGATGTTCAGGAAAGCGAATATCTATACGTGCTCCAACAGTCAATCTCCTCTGTCTATGGGTTCCTAGACATTAAGAATGGAAGAAAACTAAAAAATGGATGACTTGACCACTACCGAAATCAACGATCCATACATTGATCTCTAAACTCTACCCCACCAAAAATCCACTTAAGGGAGGAACGACGAGAATGAGAGCTAAATTATGCGACTTTTTCTGACGCGGCGCCTTAAATAAAGAAAGCGAAGGAATTCCTTGTTTTTTCCCAACTAAAAATGCGCGTACTCTAGGATCTACTATTTTACGAGAAAATCCACTTTACAATCCCACAATTTTTCTTCCCCGTTTTCCATATCCGACCATGTCTATAATTGCGATCAAGTTTTGAAACTATTATTTTTCACGATCATGAAGTAACCGTTCCAGTTTGTTGTTATATAGACTTTCAAAAAATCTAAAACCCATCAAAAGACAAAAAGCATGTTTTGACACAACTTGTAACGTAAAATCACCCAAACTCGTTAAGAATTTTATTATTTTCCCCAAGTTACGGAAAAGTAGAGATTCTCCTCAAGATCTTGTACCGTGTGACTCTGGCCCATTCTCATATTAATGCCAGATGCCTCCTCAATTTTTTATCTCTTCCACAACAAGGGCTTCTTCAAAAAGGCAGAACAGATCCCCATAGTTCCCACCATTAATTAGACAACAACTTCTGAATACATGTCAACAAAGTTCTTAATAATATTCGTCTTTAATTCGGAATTCAATATTAAATGTTTATGGCGAAAGATATTAACAAGACAGTAAAAATCTTGGGAAATTTTTCGGACTTAAATTGGAGTCAACAAAATCATTTCGGAGACATTCATGACTCCATTTAACGACTATCCGCGTAGTAAACCGACACGGTACGTTCCCCTGTCACGGGCTTCAATCATCCCATTTTATTGCAATGTGCTAATTAGTCCGCGGATGGTCTATCGCTAGCACTAGTACTAAATTCTAATTTATAACTCTGAACTACTTGTGACGGATAGGGAGTGGCATACAAATTACAGGGAGACTGCTATCGATGTGTCGGCAGGGGTTTCATTAGACCACGGCACAGACCTGATCAAATATTCAAATGAGTCGAACTCGTGTGAAGATGTGAGCAATCATTGTCAATATTAAAAGCTGTTAGGTTTAAAACTAAGAAGATCGCAGCGGGATGATGCCACGATTTTTTATGTTTTTTCCAAATTAATGACTGTCGGGCACCTGAAGACCGAGCTGTAAAAATCCAACGACCATCTCAATCGAAATTTCGCGTTCAGCGGGGCGTGTATTCTTAACTTTTCTGCTGTTGTTTCGTTTGCTCTTAATTCCCAATAGACTTGTCCAGGTGACGAGACAACCTGGTATCAATCTCCAGTCTTCAAACACTGATTACACCCTTCCAATAGGCCTTCAATTAACCGACACAGCAAACCTGCAGTTACCAGTAACCGGAAAAACTTCACCTAATTTTGGTGGTTTTTTTTTCCTCCTGGTGGGACTCTTAAACGTCACACCTGAGAACGTTTACAAAACGAGGAGGTAAATTATGTCTTCGCGGTCTTTTGTTCCGCCTAAAAAAATGATCAGGCTCGTCTATAATTTCCTAATCGAAAGAAAATTGATTTGGTCGGGTTTGGATCGTGGGTTTCTTGCACATTTTGATTGGACCTCAGAGTGATAGACACACGCACTTCACCACGAGTAATTACAGAACAACGCTATTGGGCCGTCAGGTTGGCTAGTGAGGGACTGCGGTAACATATACGCTTTTTTTCCCCTTTTTTAATTTATTGGTGCCGACTTCATTAGAGGTTTTCTTAAAATTCGGGAATTCAAGGGGGAAAAAAGTTAACCAGGTACACTTTGGAATGATTCCGGTGGATGAGCCCGAAATCTTGTGGAAAGATTGATTCCTTAGCAGAAATGCATGTCACCTTCATTAATTGAATGCCTTTGGACGATGGCACCGCAGATGGATAAAAATTCGAAGGGCATTTTTTATTAGATTATGTGAAGTGCGTAGACATTTCGGGTCCCAAGTATTCTGTGGATTAGACAGAATTCAGGGAGGAAATATATTTGAAAACCATTTTCATATCAGTGCGAAAACTATGCTTTGGGACCATGGAAATTTCGTCAAGTACTTGTGTAATGTTTACCAAAGAGATGCAATTTAGGTACTCTTTATATGGCGTTATTAAACATTTGTAGCATTGAGTGTGAAGTTGTCAAATTTAAATGGTATTGTGCCTAAATATATAGATACTATGTCTACTTTTGATAGGTATTTCTAATTTTTATTGGTATTTGAAATTCTAATAGGCTTTCTAACAATAAAAGGAGCCTTAAGTTTAAAGGCCGGCCAATTCAAAAAGCACTGAAGCGACCAGAAAGGTCCACCTCTAAATAAAGATTCTCAGAGCACTTACCTATGGAGGATTCCTCGAACCAATTAAGCCAACAATAAGTTAAACATGATATCCATAAATGGCACAAACCTGGCGAGTCTACCTCCTTTACGTAGATGACTCACACTATTCACATGTAGGTGAGGACATGTGAACAATAGTAGGAAGTCATTGGTGAGCATGGTAATGAATAATTTAATCGAAGAATAATATAAGTTGCTAAAATCAATTAAATGGTAATGCATAATATAAGGAGAATAGAGAATGTTAATTACAGTGTAATGCAGAAAGTATTGTACTAAAGAAATTTACGTTTTCTTGTTCCTTTGTGCTTGCTTCTTAATTTTTAGCAAGAGTTTTGGGAAGTTTATAATACCAAAGGAACAAAACAGAATTCTAATAAAAATTGAATATTCATATTGAACGTTACTTTTTCCCTTACATTTTCTTCAATGAATTATTGAAGGAATAATGTGCCAAAGAGTAATTCATGAATCTCTTGTGAATCCCTGTGTTAAAATTCATTGTTGTTGGGAATCTATAGTAGTGCACATACATTAATTACTTCAACAATGAAGTAATGAATACATTTCCTACTGGGATACTGCAGCTTATACTCTTCACGATTTGCCATCCTAACTTGAACAGCCTTCTGAAGGCCTGATGACGCTGCCTTCTGTACAGTAGATCTTGAAAGCCTCAAGAAATGCAATTGCCCTACGTTTTCAACAGCATAGTCCTTTCGTAATTTGTAAGTCTTTGAATTGATTTTGGGTTTAAGCTTAGACTCTCAATCTGTGAGTTCATATATATTTCAGATTTTAGTAAAGTGACCAGTACAGATTTCACAGAAAATCAATTAATACTGTTGCATAATGCAAGTATGATGTTTTTTATGACTAATGCCAGACGTAGGCTTCCTAGGCTCCTATATTAGAAAAAGTTATATTTGACTAGAGTACAGCATGGAGACACCTTAGTAATACTAACGCCGCCCCATTACGTTCTAAGTGAAAAGAGATCCCATCTCAGATGTTATTTCGCTTCTTTAGCCTTCTGTTGGACTCATCGGAATCTATTGGTAGTTAAAATGAAGGTGTGCCGTCAGTTTCCTTGAGTACTGTGTTCATTAAGATGCTATTGAAATTACTAAAAGAATAATTGAATACTCAGTAAGAAATTGTGAGCATACCACACTTCAAAACTCTCCAGATAAATCTTTCGCATCTCCTTTGCGGAATTTTTCCCTCTCAAAAGAATTCGATAGACTTACAGGAACAAAAAATTGATTAAGACGATTTCAGAAACATAATTGATTGTTTTTTAATCCGAATTCCTCTGGTCTAATGAAATCCCCCTACACTCAAGAAAAAATCTTTCCATCTCAATCTTTGCGAATTTGTAACAAAACTACAAAAGTCCAATTAGCATAACTGCCGAGCACTTTCGAACTTTTCCAGCACATCTCATTCGGTGGCGTCTACCCATATTCGTTAGCGTTCCCCGGCGATAATTAAAAAACAGATCCAGATAACATCTGAGGCTCAAGCTATTAACATTTTCCGAACAGATAAAAATTAATCATCGCAATATCCCCGAACAAAAGAGCAACAACGTGTCTCGTATTGTCGTCCACCCACTCAGCGGTTGCTATCAATAATTTAGCCAATAATTTAGCCACAATCAAATTAATTTCTAAAACAGAAACGACATCATTTCGAATGCGAACAAAGCTAACGAAACCATTAGGCAAAAATGTTTGTTTTCCCTTGCCCATTAGCACGATCGCTGATCGCTATCTGCAGTTTTTTGTTCCTTCTGCCGCATAGTCGTAAATTATACAGGTGGACGCTTATGAAATGTTCCACTGGGCAAGATATAAAATTTCATAACGAGTTCGCGGATCGGGGTCCAATTTAAACGATCGCTTGGGAATTCTACTACTGAACGACTGTGCACCACCATAAAGATCTTCGGATTGATCGAGCAGTTTTGTCAGGTTGCTCTGATCACCGATCACTGATCACACCGTCTTGCGATCGCACCCACACACGGAGCTATACTCCGGCAACACTGCACTTGATCTTGTTCGGAGCAAATGGGACCTTTTATGCGGGGATATTTACGATTGGGAACTTTGCAATGAAACGATCAATAAACGTCACCTCTGGGGCTTCCGATCGCCGGATTAAAATCTTTCAGGCTATTATTGGTGCGATTGTCACTGGGGGATGAGTGAAATTGAATCGGACGAGGGCAGTCGATTTGACGACAGGCCCGCCGCAATTAATAGTGTGATCGTGAACGCTGCGGGCATCAACAAACGTTCATCTGTCTCCCGCAGTTTTTTTAGCCGCTTAATTGCACTTTGCGCGTTTTACATGATAAATGATCCGAGATGACGTCAAATTTTTAAGTGCAAATTATTCCGGAGATTGCGCTTCTCACCTGGGCTGGAAATTGCCTGACTTACGGTTCTTCTTGATTGGATTTCAATTAGCCACGCTGCAGTTCTGGAATCAATCAAATCCTTCTCTTTCCTGCGAAATTACCGAGTGCATTCTCCGCGGCCAATGACCTACGCTTACGCCGCTCCATCTCGTCCGTTAATTTGTTTGCCAGAAAAAAAGTCATATTGAAAATAATAATTAATGGTTGGATCCCGGCAGAGAGCGTTTGATGCAATCCTCATGGGGTAGTGAAAAGTACACGCAAATTGGACCAACCAGTGACTAACTGCGGTGCAAGGAATTGCCGAGGGTAGCAATCTGCAAGTCTCACAAGGATCGAATTTCATCCAGCCGCCATGTACCACTCCGTGAGCACAATTGCGTCCAGACAAAGAACAGGGAGGAAATTAACTGACGACAGCCTAAAATTTTATCCCTAGGAAATATGTGTGTGGAAGGGGCTGTTGGCCGACGTCATCAGGATGATGATTGACAGACTGTGGAATGTTGTGGAGTACCCAGGCATCCTACCCCGGCCAGAAACTCGATAGTTGCCAAATTCATTTCTCTGAGGGTTGTGGTCCGGCTGCATTCCTTGTCAGTTCTCTTCCGTCTTGGAAATGGAATTTTTCTTGACCATGCCGCATGTGCCTATATAGCTGCGGAAGAAAAGTCATTCCGTAGTCGTCTTAAATGTGGACCCAGTAAGAGAAGGCATACAACAACGTTAAACCTCGTTACATTCCATGACTTGCCAGAATTTCTGGACATTTATTGCGACATGATGCGATGGATGTCTTGATCAGATACGATGGAAGGTGTAAGATAATCATGGGCTGGTATCTCTATAATTGTTCCGCTATTTAGTCAACCGACTGTGCACCTGTCCAGAAAAACTTAATGGGCTTGGCGCTAGCTTGTGGATGATGGTCAGAGACCTGAAGTAAAGCGAGCATCTTATCGGCCAAACATATCGTCCACTTTTCCTTTAATTGGGCTGCCGAGAGTAATTATATTGTATAGAGTGGAAAATGCAGTGGAATCAGGTCAATTCGGATAAATTTGATGCAGTCACATTGAAAGTTCAAGAAGTAGTACATTAATTGCTAATTTGTAGGTCCCGTTATTCATTTGCTATTAATTAGCATATTTACTTATCACAATTAAAAATGAACAAATGGGTTGCCCGCTAAATATCTGAGGAGATGAGTTATACTAACTGTTATAATAGTTGTTATTTATTGTACATTGTCATTTATTTTACAATATTATTGAAGTCTAATAAATGTGAGGATTGCTAAATTCAAAGGAGACAAAAACGATTGGATCCTGGCCTTTAACTAATCTCATCTTCCTGTGGGAAAAATATACCCTACAGGAAGTTCGTTAGTTTGAGCTTTGAAGGTTACCAGAGTCTCACGTTCGATTTTCAGACCCTTTTGTCTTAGTTTTGGTGCTCATGCCAACTCTTTTCGCCGATTCAGGACTTCTTCCTCAGAATCTACCCAGCAGCTCAAAGTGCAATTTGGGGCTGTTTGCCGCAAGAGATAATGACGAAATTCTCAGATTATTCAAGAATAGTAGTTGAAAACAAAATCAAAACCTATACAATCCAAGGAGCCATTTACCTGGGAAAATTTCGTTTACTTCTGAAAAGGCAGCATTTTTCTCACCGTGAATCACTTAAATGATAAATATCAAAGCACACTAGAATATCGGCCATTAGCAGAAAAAAATGGGATCACATTTGCCTTCTAAATGAGTCTAGGTTGTTTAGGGTTCGCTTCTATGCCACCTCAAACCAAGCATTTGGTCGTTCCCGTCTCATTATATGCGCATTTGTTCTGAAGAGATGATCCTTGCAGAATTCCTTTCAGATTCACACTCGTTGAATCAGATTTAATTAAAATTTTTCCCAACACCTGAAAAAGCACTAAGAGCTCTCATTTGCAAGCAAGCACGCTCTAATAGGCGCGTGCTACTGTGGCTAAAGCACACACACTTGGTGCTCCGCATCCGAGGCCCTCAAATCGACGTACCTCCTAGTGCAACTCGTTTGCAAAAAATGCAATTTACCACATCATTAAATACAGTTTCTCATTACTAGAGTTTTTTTCTCTTCTGTTTTTTTAAACGATTTGTTTTAATCATGAAAACTAACAGGGCTGGAAGAGGACGGAACTCGTGAGCCACCGCCCCAAAGTCATTTCGTTCCTTCAATTTACACTTTGACACTTACCTAACTTGAAAAGCATCCTGCCAAGACAAAGGACGCTCATTTCCCATCCATCCACGGAATCGGTGCTTCATCAGCATTTAAGGACAATTCCCGGAATTTTCCTTTTTCTGATAGAACCCGTTCAATCCGACCTTAGTCAGGGCGCTCCTTTTTT
>QYTT01092969.1:5647-15900 GCA_006980735.1 Dasypogon diadema
TCGTGCAATGTTCGAAAAAATTCGGATTCGCTGCATGACTAGGTATATAAATACTACAACGACATAATCAGTTTTTATACATTTTTTATTTCTGAGAAACTCTTTTTAGATAGATTAGATTAGAGAAACTGTTTTTACTTCGTATCTTAATGAAAACAAACCGATTGTATTTTTGCCCAGTAAACAACTTGTAACGATTTGGCCGCCTCTTAATTTCGGCCGCCTGCGTGCGGTGCACGCAATGAACGCCCGTCAGGCACGGCCCTGGTTATCAGCTTTCTAAAAAGGCACATTTTGCTGTTTCGTTTTGTGTTGTTGCGGTAAGCGTGAAGTGTCCTTAATTCCTGAGATCGGCGAAGAACTGACAAACTTGGGTTCTCGCGTACACCTTCATTGATTCACTACGCGGATTTCTTTCTCTTACCGGAAATTTCGTATCAATAACACTACGACTTGATTTAAATTTATTCACTAGACGACGAATTTTGCTTTCTGCAGGACGACTATTTCGATCACCATCAACTTCACGAAGTGCGCGAAACGTTTTTCGCACAGATTCATTACTTTGATAATAAATTTAAATAATTTGCACACGTTGTTCGATTTAATGAGTTGGCAAAACAATTTTGATGACAGATTTTTAGTATTGCCACTGCAGAATGCTAAAGGTCTAGTGCACCCATTGGAGAACCTTGTATAAGTTAAGCTGCATTAATTTGACAATTTCAGGAAAAGTAAAACAACTAGGTAAAAATTTAAAACTCTGTGTTTATTTTCAAGAAACTACAACTTTGGCTTTAGCCACCTAGTACTAGGCAGAGGGCAGTCTACTGATACGGTAAATTATTTTAATAGAATTAATCTTACATCTAATGAGCATTCATGATTGATTCATTAAATTAAATAAACATGCAAAGAATTCTTAATGTTCTAAATACTTCCTAAATGATTTAAATAAGCGTTACATTTTGAATTTCTGTCGCGATCAAAGAAGAAGTTATCTAGATATTTTACCAACGTTTCATAAAAGAATCGCTTAAACTCTTAAATTATGATTAAAATAATAAATTCGTGAATATATCATTGCAGTAGATCAGTAAATGGACAATGTTTAACAAAACTCATATCTAAGCAATAGATGCCCCTTGTACTAAAAATAAGAAGGGATGCACATTGATTTTTATGAATGGTAGATGTTATACTTACTGATCTTCGGCGTCATTTCCAATCTTAAATTCTTTTACTGCATTTATGTTAAATGTATTTTTGGTGGAAATTGGCAGTCTATGTGGTCCAGAAACACCAACGCATCCTTCTGGACAAGCAACACCTAAAAATTTCTTGCGCTTAAACATAGCACTAGCGAGATAGCAAACGCTTAAGAAATGGCTGCATCGCGAACGTCCTAGAAAGGCAGTTGAATTTACTAAAATCATTAAAAAATACAAGGTTCATATACTGATAGGATTTCCTCTGCAATATGGTTGAATTCTTCCTCCATTAACGCAATAATTCAAATGTCCAGGATTGCCTTCCATCCCTAAAAATCCAGCATTTGTGTGTATAATTTGAACTACACTTGCGTCATCGTGTGTCAGGCGAAATGCATCATTTTTAGTTCTTTCAATTAACGGTCTAGCGGGGTCTAGTCCTAAAAGAAGTTTTTAATTTAGTACCAGTGAAAATTTCATAGGTAAATAGGTTTTATACACAAAGCTTTCTGGACAAAAGTATTCATTAACGAACATTGAGAGTACAGTGCGCTCGATAACTGCAACAGAACCAATTTTAATTAGTTGCAATTAATGCGAGCGCACTGTAACTAACAACAGGGTTCTAAAAAGATACGCATGTGCTGAAGAAATTTGGCAACAATCGATCATGAGTCATTCCATGAAGAATCAATGTAACTTAACACCTTCTTAACCCGAGCGTCCCTGATTTTATCTTCAATCTTCACTAAAGTGGAAAAAGATTTAACGGCATATCGAACATCTTTCATAAATAAAAGATCTTCTGACATAGATGAAGTTAAAAATATTGCTACGAAAAGCAGACTGGAATTATTTCCAGGGCCTATTCCAATCTAAAGTCTTCAGCTTCGTGTTCGTCTCGTTACAACAAGTAGTGACGTCAGCAAGCAAGTTAACTTGTTCCAGTTCTTTTACTTAGCTTGATTTCTACCATTTCATTCATGGTTTCATGATTAAGACCCATGTGAATATTAGAGAGAAATTGGTGAAAATTATACACTTTTTCGCTTAATTTTAATTGTACGGGTTGTTAATTTATTCTAAATAAAAAATTAAGTGAAATTTTTTGTGTTTTCTTACTAAAAGATATTCATAATTTTCATGAAGTCAAGTCTGCCGTTGACTTGATGAAGTGTTATACAAACTAGTAAAGTATAAAGGTTTAGGGGATTAGAACTATTATACCCACTCTAAAACTTTATTTTTATTCGTGAAATTATTTTTATTTTTGAAATCCGATCTTTTTTACATTTGAGCTTTCTTCCTTTATTTTTGTATTTTATTTTAACTTTTATTTATCCTTTATTTTAAATAAAAACTTTTATTAATTATATTATTCCTTTTATTAATACTTAAACTTTTAATTATAAATATTTATTTCCGGTTAAAATTTTACTATTTGGTATAACTAATTACTTATAACACCTCTACCGGAATGTAATCGGATTAAAACTAAAAACTAACACAAACTTATTTGATATAAAATATTTTTACAAATTTCAGGTGTCTATATGAATTTAATGTAAAGTTTTTCAAAGTGTCTGTGTCTGAAAACTGATGTGATGAATTTTATGAATTTTCGTGTTCAAAAGCAAAGTGTCCTGAATAAATACATTACTGACAAATAAATTTAGACACAGCAGATTACACTGCCTACTAAAATTATCTGGTCACTCTAGATTTTATTTTTAAAAGGTTAACAATTAAATGAATTTATTTTCTTTTAATTAAGTAATCTTAAATTCCACAAAAGTAAGATGTCATATTTAGAAATCTTATTAATAATAAATCAAAATGAACACGTAGCGGAAACTGCTACAAAAGCTATATGGCGTAGACAGCTGACGTCATTAACTGTTCTAACAAGATGAAGACGAAGGCTTGGATTGGAATAGACTCCAAATATTGACAAGTGGCAAATTGTTCGAAATTTTGAACAAAATCGACAAATTAGTGCGTCACCAATAGTAGCTAAACCTAATGGAGCCAGTGTGAGAACAGAAATATCCGCAGATAATGAATCAAAGCTTCATCCACACCTGTTGCTTTTGTAGTGTCGATTTGTTTCAATCTGTCAGAAGACCTTTTAATTGTGGATTGCACCATCAACACACTTCTATGAAAGATATTGCTGTCGTTAAATATTTGTCCACTTTAGCGAAGGCTTACTATTCTTTTTCTTTCCTTAATAATGATTTTCAAGGCTTTGCGTCCTATTACCCTCAATTAATCGAACTACACTTTGGTTCCTCGGAAAAGTAACGAACACTGTTTGTTCGCTGGGATAGTTTGTTGCTGTTTTGTCGAGAAGTAAATTGGAAGCAGAAAGTGGTATAGGGCTTATGGCATCTGACATATTAAGCAAGATAAGCGAGTGAGTAGATAAGCCATGAGAGCTCTGGCGCAATTTTACGTGTATTTTTAAAGGCGGGTCTAAAATCCTAAAATCGCGATTGTGTTGGCGATTTTCTTCTTACTTGATCAGGCAACGCAGAAACGAACCTGAATTTATTTCAGATGCAACTAACCCCCCCCATATCTGATACACAAACCCATTATCAGGGACAAACCCATTGCATAGGCAGAGGCGTCGATTAATTCAAGCACAAACCTCAATCTCCCTCGAACATCATCCGAACCAAAACTCTCACGGCTGCCAGTATATTGAAACAGTGTTGCCAGATATGTATTTCCAGCTGTCACACTCTCTATTTGACAGATGTTTGGCAGATGCGTCTAGGGTCTTAGTCGTAAAAACCTATATTTGACAGATGGCAAAGTTTTCATGGTCGGCAAGACCAAAAATTCTCTAAGTACATATTTTTGGTCTTGGACGTGAATGAGCACATTCATTGCGCGTCACAGACATGGATCTGAGCCTCAGGCTGAGCCTTAATCTGAGTATGCATCGGATCAAATCCCAGATTAAGCCGATCTGACCCACAGATTAGGAACTAGTCCTTTTTCATCATGAAAAGGACCTTCCACGGCACGGACGTTAAAATACCGTTATTTTTTAGCTCCCGATCCCGGAAACTAGCGTTTTCCGAATAGAGCAAGGGAGTAAAAGTACAAGTTGCCAAAAATATACTGACCTTCGAAAACTACTTACACTGTTTGGAAACTAAAGATGAAAAGATAGTAACTCAAAATTTAATTCAGTCTAAGAAACATGAAATGGGTACGATAACACAAACCAAGATTGCTCTAAGTGCTCACGATGACAAGAGTCATTTGATTGAAAATTCTTGTAAAACGCACAGGTTCAGGATAAGTTTCATATTTTTTTAATGTACATTAAGGTTAAGTAAAAAATTATAACAACAATTTCAAAAATGTTTTATTTAATACTATCCAAAAATTTCTTTACAGTAAAAACATTTTTCAGAGCACATTTTCCAATGCGTGTCAAGCATTGAAGATTCGTCTTCAGTAAGCTTCGGGAAGCAGTACACCTCCTCCAAGTTATAGAAGATAGCGTTGTGTCTGCAGATATTTTGGATCCAGTATGCTTGTCCCTTCCCTTTTAGATAGATGATTTTATTTCGTGTGGTTCAACTGTGGTGTACAGCTTATGATAGGAAACATGACTGTCCTCCCATCTAAATCCGTGGTAGTTGCGCTGCAACCACTTAGCCTCTCTCCTCTTCGTGGGTATTAAATCTCAGAATCTGCATGGTGGTTGGAATATGTAGTGCTGTAGTTAGTTCTGCTCGATTAATGTAGCCAATTCTTTGATAATAAATTCATTGCTTTGATCTTCGAATCCTTAAACAAAAGCTGTTAGTTGTTAACAGGTCTGATTGAAAAAGTTGTTAGTTGTTAACAGATCCCTTTAAAAAAGCTGTTAGCTGTTAACAGAGCTGATTGAAAAATCGGTTAGCTGTTAACAGATCGAATGTTCGAATAGTTGTTTAAAAAGCTGGTTTCCAGTCCGACGCAATACTTACAAGTCCCATATAAACAAAAAGTTAGTAATCACATGAATTCCGCAATACGACGCAATATTTACACATCGCACATAAACAAAATACCGTTATCGAGTTTTATAACATAAACAGATCACCAACCCAATAGCTTCGAATACCTCAAGCTAAATTATATCAATAATCCCATAAAAAAACTTCCCGATCTCGAGAAATTTTATGCAAATACTTACTGATAAAGTTCCCTAGCGTAAACAGCTTAGATTATCCAAAGATAAATTATCGATACAAATCACACATAAACAAAAGTACAGATAACGCCCGATCGTCAAGTTATTAATCTAAACAAGTCTGAAGGTATCAAATTACCACATTCCAAGTGATGAATTTCGCAATCTCAGTCCCGCTGATGTAATCGTAATTTCACAATCTGGTGCAATTTCCGCAGCAAAAAGAATAAAATAGTTGCTATTCTGAAAAGTTTTCAGGGTCAGCAGTTCAAAAATAACTGTATTTTTCACCTCTGGAACGTGGAAAGTCCTTTCAGGAGCAGAAACGATACAAAAGTTGTTATTCGGAAAACAAAATTTTACGGAGTAAATTAACATACTAGATTTTACGATTGATGAGAACGTTGCATCCCGAAAAAAGATATCATTATTCGTAGTTCGGTCCCTGGTATTAGTATAACTTAATAGGAAATTTATTATTCTTTTTGAATTTTACCAAGATCTTCCGAATTATCGTACTGAAAGAAATATTGTATTTTATTTGCACCTGAATTGTAGTTTCTCGATTTAAGCGACGGCGAACTGCGTAAGATATTTGACTGTCAAAGGAAGTGACCCCAACAACTTCGGCGTATTGCCGAAGGCGCTCTTAAGGATAAATAATAGTCGAATCATCCCAATTTTAGGATGCAAGAACTTATGTATTATCTAATCGCATTCTTTCAATATAGGGAGCATATAAATTATCCTTCGACTTAAGGAGCAATGAGTAATGACTTTATTGAAATTCACCACAGCAAGACGTAAATTTTTTAAGTGTACACACTACAGATATAACAATTTATATATGCATCCGAAAGGAGAATATAGTTAAATACATATAATAAAGATAAATAAAACGAAAAATAGGTATGAATTAATAAATCAGAGCTAAACAAAAGTAGATATAAAGATAACAAATAAAACCAATTGTAAATAAAAAGATACAATAATAAGGAATAATAAAGGACAGGCTACCAGTAGGAGCACTACAAAATTATCGGCCAAAGTCAAGCGCACCACTGAAGACCCCCGGAAATGATATAAGTTTGATATCATTATATAAGCCGTTCCACGTAAGTGCCACCTGAACACAGGAAGAGCGCGCGTAGACTCATGTTAGGATATCCCGTCGTCTACCGGTGCGCTTAGTAAAAAGCGTACTAGCATATGCGGAACGAGCTAAAATCAGCACTGTTAACAAGCCTCATTCTCATATCAAACGATACTACATCAGGAGACAGACGAAGTAATATACCTTTCCCACAATGGTGTTCGTTTGATTACAACACATCATTCCGAAATTCAAAATGACTCCAAGATTTTTCACTCGCTTAACAAAGGGTATTGCCATACCGCTGCGCTTCTCTCTCTCACTTTCAGGTACGCTAGGGTATCCTGATAAACATGGGCCACCAAGGATGCGTGGGTGGATGGGGCACTGGCCAAACGGGGAAGCCAATACCACCAAGCTCCCCCAAGGCAGCGGAGAGTGTAGACCTTAGCAACCGGGCCCCCCTTTCATTTCTTTGTATTCTTTTTCCTTTTTATTTTTTTCAGTTTTCTTATCCCCTACCTTTCTTCCTCCATTCCTTTTCCTCTCTTTTGTTTTGTTATTCTGCGGGCATGATTTTTGTTCATGTTGCGCTGGTGACACCAGGCGGGTGTTTTCGTAGAACCCACCCTACCCTCTCCGCAATACACAGCACGCTCCATAATACGTTATTTGCGTCACCAATATATGTTAATCTAATACGAGAAATCAACATCCACAATAGTTGGGAATATGTCCAACAGTGATCATGAAAAACGATAAACAACCATCTACGAATTGGTTGTTAGGCAAAATTGAAAGGTTTCATCCAGGAAAGGATGATAAAGTAAGAGGTGTCTCTGTACGCATTACATCAAACGTATTTGATAAACCAGTTCCAAAAGTTCTGTTCTTGTTTGAAGCTGGGAAGATACGCTGGTAGAAACCACACGGGGTCTACCGAGCCCACCGGAGACAACTGTTTCCGAGTCCCATCACGGACATCTGCAGTGGCACGACCGCAGAAATCATCACCCCCACGATCCCTTGCCAAAAAATGTACGATTTAGTAACGGTTGAAAGCAAGCCGTTTGAAATTTCGTACTCACAATTGTAGTCGATAAACTTCGAGCAACACGGTCGAAGAGCAACTTCCTCGGAAGATGCTCTTCGGCTGGAGCTTGCGCTTAAAAAATATCAAGGATATAGGGAATCTGTTAACGACCCTGACATGAAGCTTGGTTCCAAACTTGATTATGTTTCCCACATTAATTACGCTGCTTCTAGGGGCAACTCCATATTGGGCTTCAATAAACGCTAATTCAAAGGGTTCTCTGATCTTCAAATGTTTTTAACATTATATAACTCGTTCGTCCGACCACTTCTTAAATACGAATCCTTCCTACGCTATCCATATTGGTCCTATTGAGGCTATTCAGTGCATGTTCATTAGATTTTAAATTTCATATGAAATCTAAATTCCACCGTATCTCGAAAGGCTTAATCTTCTTGGCATGACTTCCTTGGAAAAGCGACGTAAGGTTGCCGATATAGCTTTTATCCGCCAGCTCTAAAACTCCAATACTGACTTTTCCTAGCTTTGTCGCAGGGTGTCGTTCAGGGCTAACAATCGCACTTGAGGGAAGCCCCCTTTTGCATGTAAATTTCTCTAGAGCTAACTATGGTAAACGTGAGCCTATTAAAGCATGTGTGCGGCAGTCAATTTTGTAGTTGAGTGATTTAGATGTATCCAAGAGTTAATTAAAAAATCATCTTTTCCTGGTCCTGTGGTTCATGTTAAAACGTTAACATTACTAACTATTTTCTCCTTTCCTTGTCCTATAGTTTGGACTAACCGTACTAAGAGTCTGTCGTCTTGCATATGGTTATGGTTCTCGGTTTCACGCTGAGAAGTGCATCTTCTTGTTTAGAAGGGAAACTCATCATATCATAATAATAATAAGTACACTTTAAAAGCTTTTCTCGCATTTTGCGAAATTTCTCCCGATTGCTCTCACAAACCCAGATATAAAGAAAGCTCAGTATTCCCACAGACTACGTTTTTTTATATGAAGTTTTTTAGACCATACCGCAAGTTTTTCATACTGGCAATTTTGTTGCCCTTTTTGCTTAAAGGAGCTTTTCGTGAGAGAAGGCTACACCCTGCGGCAAATTCAAATCCAATTCAAACTACTTTTCGGTTGCGTTTCTGGGTAACTCAGTTAAGTTGGACTGATGCGGAAATGAAGTGTTATGGACTCAAAATAAATTCGAATTGACCTTTAAAGATCTATTAAATCAAAAGAGACAGAGAAAAATCCATTTATCAGTACGTCACAATGTTTAATTTGTATGGGGAATAACTGAAAAATGGCATTCATATGTAATATACTTGGAATTACCGCCAGTAAGTATGCAACACATGGATTTATTGGAATTTTTTCTCATTTCCTCTATTATTGTAATCCTTTATTGCATAGTACGGGCTTGGCCAAGATTTTAGTTTTTGCAGTCGATTACAATTTCTACGTGTATGTAGTTAACTACGTGAGTAATAAATTTTTTCGAAAATAATTTGAAAAAGGTACCTTTTTACGTAGCTTTCCCTATCTTGATTAAAAAATTGTTCTAAATTATGGGCCTGTTTAAAAATGCATTTTCTGTAGTCGACTACATTTTCTACGCGTATAATTAACGTATATGGATATTTTTCTAATCGTGATATGGAAATCTATGTGAAAATAGTATTTTCTGTTAAATATTATAGAAATATTTGAAAAATTTCTTCATTTACATAGCTCACTACACGTGTAGAAGTTGCAGTACTCTATAAAAACTGCAATTTTCAAGAAGCCCATACTCTCTGTACTATAGAAGGGCCTGTTCGAGAATTCAGTTCCTACAGTCGACTGCAATTTCTACGCGTGTAGATAACTTATATGGATAACAATTTTTCTAATAGTGGAATCAAAATTCATGCAAAAGGAATACTTTCTATTAAATATTATTATTATTTTCGAAAAACTTCTTCACTTACATAGTTAACTACACAAGCAAAATTTGCAGCGGAATGCAGAAACTGAATTCTCGAACAGGCCCATCATCTTCAAAAAATATCACAATGTAAATAGTTAACTACATGTGTAGAGTTAAAGTCGACTGCAGAATATGCAGTTTTGAACAGGCCATCAACTGCAAAAACTGCAACCTTGAACAGGTTTTACGATGTTGACTAATATTTAGAAGACTTTATGCAGTTTTTTATTTATACACTGAATATACTTCTTCGTATACATACCAAAATGACAGCATCAAAATTCCCTTAGTGGAAAATGCTATTTAAAATCAATTTGAAAAGAACTCATTTACGAAGCGTGATAACAAACATAGATTACACATTTATTACGTAGGTGAATTCTGTGTAAATATTTTTCACGTCAAATATTTTTTTTACAATTAAATGCGCATTGTACCCCTACATTGACAGATAAGCATTTGTTATTTACATAAGTAGTTTACTCCTTAATGCCTAACTAGTTATTATAATTATTACTAGTTTCCCCTTCGCAGTGTCCACACCTTGTCGTGGTGAAGGGGCTTGAGTGCATCGAGGATGCGGAGAGCTAAGCCGGCGGTAGTATTACTACTGGCAGGGTCACCCATGCCGGACAGGTCGAAGCGGAGATGCTAGACGAAGATGGACACACCCAAGTCAAGGTGGAACAGCATACGCCGAGGACTGCGTGGCTAAGGGGGAGCTTAGTCGTTAGTA
>QYTT01092969.1:16236-40075 GCA_006980735.1 Dasypogon diadema
GTCGATTCCAGCTGTTTGGAGCACATCTGTTGAGGCCCACAGACTTCGAGAACGTCTCCTTCAAAAAGATACTGCTCTTTCTTGAGAGAGTGGGACTGATGGAGGAACTCTAAACTGTGCGGAGCACAATAGGCCAACTAGTGGCCGCAGTGCATAGGCTACTTTAGCCCCGCCTCATTCTAATTCTAATTCTATTACTAGTTTTATTACGCAAATAATTTGCGAACAATCTATATAATTAAAACGCTAACACGGGAGCTTGTGATTCCTCCTGTGAGTTTTTTCTGCACCGATTTTAATGATTCCAACACTAATCAAAAACTTATCAACTGAATATAAATAATAATAAGTAATAAAACTTTTAAAACTTTTAAAAAAGTCCAGACGAATAAAGTAGGCGAGCAACAGAATTATGGCGTTTCGGTTTGCTCCGCGATACAATTCTATTTCTCGCCTGCTTTAGTTTTATTAAAGTTTATTTTTTTTAAGTTTTATTACTGATGTTCCATATTCAGGTGATAAGCTTTCGATTAGTGTTGGAATCATTAAAATCGGTGCAGAAACAAACTCACAGGAGGAATCACAAGCTCTCGCGTTAGCGTTTTAATTATATAGATAGATTATAGATTATTGTTGTGTCAGAGCAGACCAGACGTGCCTGCAATTCGCGCCGATAAAAAGTGTGAAAAGACCTATAAAATCGTTTAAAATTGTGTTTAACGTGTTGTCATTGTGTTCCGGTTCGTATTTTTGTTCTTTGTTCGTGTTGTAAGACTGTGTATTTTAAGTATTTTTGGACAAAAAACTTAAAAATTAAAATTTCCTCACATTTTATTGACATCTACATCGCTTGAAATGTTGCGAATTTTTGAAAGTTTGCAGTTAAGTTTGCATTAATGAAATAAACTTAATCTTCGAAAAATATCACGTATCCCATTTTAATTTTCAACCGCCGCGTCGATATCCATCAATGGAGAATTAAAAGTGTTTTGATAATTGGTCACACGATAATTCGAAAACCTTTTGAAATTTACTTCGTTCAATTTATAAAATCAACTTCGAATTCTTTACACCGTTGCCCTATTAATCCTACACTATTTTCATATAACACTGATTTTTTTTATTATAAAACGAAAACTTTCCTGTGCTACAAAATTGTTCAATAAGGAAGTAACTAAAAGTATTCCATATATTATTTAAACGTACAATTTATTTTCATTTAGTTATTTTTAATTATATGCCAATATTTTTTAAAGCTTTTCCTCGCGAACAATTTACTACATACTCATTTCCTTTTCTTCTCTACACCTAGGGTCTAAAATTCCGTGTGTACGATAGTATATCGTAGTAACGACAAAAAGGACACGGGAGTACTTTTCCAAATGCAGGGCAAATTCACCTGCCCTTGCCAGTGCAGAACTAGAGGCCAAACCGCGGGTTGAGGGACGCTCCAGTCTGAATTGAAACACTATTTTAGTAACCGCCAACCATTTTTATTACTTCACTATTAGATCTTACAAAAAGAAGTGGATACTCTATTATTTGTTAAAATTAAAATCGTAATTAATTACTCGGGTAATTTTACTTATTATCAACTGAATGACCACTGATCGATCGATCGGGGTATTTTATTACTCAAAGTACCGTCATTCGATTCCCTACGTAGTAATTTGATTTTACTAAGAACCACGCCCCTTTCTTTATAGCCGCTTTATTTACTGAACGAAACAATCATTCGTTAATTGAGAGTAAATAGAGGTAAATTTCTTCGTTGAAGAGAAAAAATGTGAAGATCTTTACTAGACTAGTCAGGTTCTATGTTGGCATATGACGATTTGTTTTATGAAATCGACTCGTGCGTTTCCATGCTTGAGGAATTCGAGCCTTCAACGGATATTTTCTGGAAATTCTTGTAATTCGATATCATTGGTTAATTCGAGTGCCGCACATGTACAAGTTTTACAAAAATTTATGTCTGCTAAAATTTTCTTATGAGAAAGAAGATCATAATGCTTAACACAGGATAAACAACTGTCAGGATCGACCATGGTAGTTGCGGATCTTTTAGAAAATTTTTTTTTTCTAAGGCATTTTCGTCAAGTACGGACAGCTGGGGTAGTTCGAACCTTTGCAATACACGTGCAGTTCGAACTTTGGCAATACACGTGTAGTTCGAATCTTTTCAAGGTTCGTGTTTTCAATACACGTGTAGTTCGGGTTCGTGTATTTAAAAGCGAACTCCAGAGCTCTAATAGCTACTTATTTTTTGGCTATTTAATAATAGTTTACTAATTAAGCATTACGGAATTAGTTAACTATTACCCAACTACTAATTTACTATTCAACAAGTAAATTAATTACTTTAACTAGTTAAGTATATTACAAAACTAGTTGAGTACTAGTTAGAGTTTTTAACATAAATGCAATATTGGTATTTCTCGTAAAATATAATTGTAGTTAGTTACAAAATATTGCAACTACATAGTTACTAGTTGAAATTTCGTGAATATATAATTATATATATATATATATTGAAATATCTAGTTTATTTTTTACAAGAAAGAGAAAAAATTTATGGATGTTACATTTCTTGCACCGTAAGTGAAGGGTATTATAAGTTTAAGTAAACGTTTGTAACATAGTTATGATATACAGAAATAAACTATATTGCCATCAATGGGAGAAAAAAAAATTACTTAACAAATGTCCATTCTATCCATCTGACAAACACCTGTCTGTCTGCTCACGCCTTATCTTGAAAACACTTGGAGCTAAAGACTTGAAATTTGGTAGCAGACACTTTATTAAATTTAGGATTGCCATATGAAACCTTTAGCTTTACCAAATAAAATATTGTTTTTTTTTTCCTTTGAAACCAAAACGCAAAATCAACTAAAGCGGACTACTCCTTTGAGGGCTGCCATATAAACACCTATTCATATTCCTAACACCAAATTAATTTGTCGTACGTGATCTTCGTGTCCTAGGAAGTTATTTTTAACAAAAATATTTAGATTATACATACATATACTTATTTTTTCAAAATGTCTACATAATATAAGAGCACACAAAAGGTAAAGGGCGGTGGAATATCTCGAAAGGCTGAAGTTTTAAGAAAAAATATTTTGGGCAACCTTGAGCTTGGCCCAGGGATAAATTTGAAGGTCGTTTGGGGGTCAACTGCCTTTTTTTCATGTAGCATCCCTTTTTTGACGCCGGAAATAGAGAAATCGTATAATTTTGCAACATGCTCGCACTTATGGTGATTTATAGGAATCAATTCAAGGTTCAAATATCCTCTCGAAACAATATTCAGCAATTATGCATTTTCAAAAAATGCATGAGATAAAAATTGTGCAACACAGAGGTGATCAATTAGCCATTATTTTGGCCTTAATTAATTTTAAGATATTCCACCCTTCCCTTTTATTTGCATGCTCTGCATATGTATATCTTATAATGCCCAAAAATATCTATCATACAGACAAGTATATCTCATGGTAGCTGTGTTCTTTTGGCCAACGGAGTTATGAAAACTCAAAAGAACGGTTGGAATCCTTGGAGTATAGAATTAGTTCTTCTTCTTATGTTTTTCTTTTTTTGAGCGAACCCGAGAAAAGTAAAGGAATACTTCCCGAGTTTACTCTTTATTCAATAAACATTATATTTAGAAATTTTCACATATTGCGTACCCCACTATGTGATAACGCATTAAACGAGTGCCGTTATAGAAGAAACCGTTATAAGCTGTCGTAATTGTTGGGCATAAAATCCCATTTAGATATAGATTTTCACGTTTATATTATTTTGTTTACGGATTAGAATTGGTATTATATTAGTCATTAATGATGTTTATGAGCGGCAAAATAATGGAAAAAGAAGTAAATTTAACACATTTCGCGGGAGCCCGAAAAAACCGCGTGCGCTCTTCTACGCGATACAAAATGGACTCCAATTTAACCAGTTAGGCCGTCTACACACGGAGCTACTCAAAATAAACGGAACAGGTTTGTGACTGGAATCACTTAGCAGTTACTAACTCATTAGTGACGCGGATCCACACACACAGCTACTCAAAAAAGGCCGAAATCAGTAGTTTCTTTAGTGAATTCATGGAAGGACCATCAACATCTTTAACCCATTTTCAAAATCACACTCAAACTGAGCAACTGCAGTTACTAGTGACTCGGCAGTCGAGTTCTCTAGAACTAATTACTAACGGGTTGGTAACGCGTTAAGCAGGCCACACACGACCAACTTGGTTGCCAACTTGTGTCGTCAACTTGGTTGTGGTTGAGGCACAGACTGGCAAGTAGTGATGGGAAAAAATGTATCGATGTATCGATATATCGATATTTTCAGGCAAATTTTACCGATATTTCACATCGATATTTTTTATACGATACTATCGGTGTATCGATACGTAATGTATCGATATATCGTTAAATTGTTACATTCCAATTTGTGGCTTTATGTAAAATGTTTATATTCTCGCTTTAAATTAATTTTGGGAACATAGATTTTTGTCCATAAAGACTTACAATTAAATCAAATCTAGAAAACATGCCAATTCGCCAATTTTCGCTACATGAGAATACCCCACATTGTCAAATTGTCATTTTTAATTCATTGCCATAGACATAAGAATTCAGGAGACACCACTTGTATGTAATCCCGTGACGTGAGACAGCTGCTCTCAGCTCTGCCAACTGTAAATTTCCCTCTCTAAGGAAAACGCTCTAGTTTTTTGCGCATTCGGTTCTCCTATTCTTTATGACATTCAATTATTCTTGATTCAACGGCACTGACCTGACCAGTGACAATCGTTTTCGTTTAGTTGTTACTATAGGATCTTGAGCTGCTATTGTTTATTTTTTTACAATTATGGCCAGTTCGGTTCCTTCGGAAAGGCTTTTTTCTGCTACTAGAAATATAGTGGAAGCTAAGAGAAGTAGAATTTCTAAAGACAGGTTGAAAAAGCTTGTATTTTTACAATCTGTATTTGAGTAAAATGCTTTTGTAGTTTTTTATTTTGAATTTCCAAGACTAACAATGTGGCATACTCGCATTTATGTATTTGATGTTATTTGAAAAGAATTATTTTAAAAGAAATTTGCAATTATAAAATCAGAGTTGAAGGCTGTTATGTTTTTACTGAGTTTGCTTTAATAAAATTTTGTTACTTATAGAACTTAGTTTTCATATTAAACTTTGAACAGAAACTTTGTTATCAGTATTACTGGCGACTACTAGTAGTGGGGATCTTTTAGATGAGAAAACTTATAAGACACGGTGGACGTTTCTATTTCTCCGCAGAAGATTTATCCAAATTGAAACCGTTATATGGTTCAACCGGCATAAAACACAAAAACAATGTAGGTTTACGTATTTGGAGTGTGTGATATCATAGCTGTAGCATATGCACATAGTAAAATATTCTTATAATACTCGAAATGACTGCTACTAGGAAGTACGAGATATTTTTCTAATTGTGTAAACGATGGTGAGAACGTTCGGTCTGATTTTACTTTCAGTCTCATAAGGAAAGGAAATCGTGAGAAATTACTAGTTGTACTCATCATAATGTTATAACGTCGATACATCGATATATCGATATTTTCGTTGCGATATTTTTAATTCATCGATACTTTCCATGAATTTCTAACTCGATACGATATATCGATATGTAGCATTCAATTTCCCATTACTACAGTGGCAAGTGAATCAACAACTTGAATGTACAAACATCATTTTTTAAAAGGATTTTATCGTGAATGGGCAACAATACGGAAGTTTGTGTGTGGACGATAATCGTTACTGGAAGGAAATTTTGTCATTTTACTAAGGACAAAAACCAATGGAAGTTTATTCATGAAAATTGCGTTTTTTTCTTATTTAAAAGAAAGTTTCAAGTCTTCAAATGACTTCTTCGGTGTATTTAAATGAAAAATTTGGTTTATCATTTCGATTTTAAAATAAGAGTGCTTACAAAGGAAAGGAATTGTAGTTTCTCCTAGCGTATGTGAAGTCGAAGAATTAAAAAGCATCCATTTCTGTTCTATGTACTTGATATGTGAGGAGCGATCCAGTTCTGTGCTCTGGAAATTCTTGATTTCAAATTATGTTTGCAGACTAAGTTGTCAACATGGCAACAGATACCACAAATTGGTTGAAAATATTAAGGCCCTCCTACAAAAATCAAAAGTTTTTGATTTCACCTCAACCGTTGGCACAACATGAAATTTCAACCGACAACCTACCTACAGACGATCAACATTGGCACCAACTTGGCAAGTTGATGACAAAGTTGACAACCAAGTTGATCGTCTGTGGGCTGCTTTAGTGATCAGTAGCGCCGTGTGTAGTGTCCCAACTCCCAACCATTTACATTAGAACTGGTTTATTGCTGATTGGTCAGTAACTTGCGTTACTAATCAGTTTCTTTCGAGTAGCTCTGTGTGTAAATGGCCTTAATGTATGACAACTCTGTACTCTGTAGCCAAAAGAACTCAGCTGGTATTACCTAATATTCTCGTAAACATTTTCTCGTATCAGTTCTTCTTATATTGAAATTCTCTTGAAGCGTTTTCCTATTATCAATATTCCTGTAAGGCAATTCTGTTGTACCCAATTTTATCGCATGCAAACTTTGTAAACATTTTTTTCAAGTATTTAATTGGAAGTATGGAATTTTAAAAATTATTGGTATTTCTCTATGTTAACTGTTATTTATTTGCAAAACTGAGATTATTGTTGTAAAATAGTGCACAAGATTTGATTTAAACTTTTAGTCCTGATTGAATTCTAAGTTTGTAAGTAAATTTATTTTGTAACGAAAATTTGAACTCGTACATTTTACAAAGCAAAGTATAGTGCGAGTAGATATTTTATTTTTATACAAAAGCGTTTCACAATTAACGCATTAAGATCACTAACTTTTGATTATATCATTTTTGCAGTAAAAAGACAAAGCCGTCGTAGGGTTTGGACCAATTTGACCCAATTTATGTTGAAGGGTTTAGCTAGAAATTTTGCTCTTTTTGAAATGACAATTCGTGATATTGTAATATTGATATTTTCGTAGTGCAAAAAGTATATTTCCAATATGATAGTTTCTATATATATAGACTATAGTTATATGATAGTTTCTATTAAAAACTTTATTGGTTTTAATTTTTATTTAAATGGAAATTTAATAATGCAAGTTGATCTTATAAAATTATCTTTTGAACTAAATAGTTTGCGCGCGCGAAAAAGATAATTTTATACAACCAAATTACATACGAGAAAATTGCTTCACGAGAAAATTGATACGAGAAAATTGTTGACGAGAAAATTGATGCGAGAATATTGAGGAGACCTAGATTACATATCCATTAATGAAGAATAAAAAAAAGTTTGATGGCTGTACATCTATCTGTCCACAAAATAATCCGACAACCCTTTGAAATTTATTCTGAAGTTTGTAAAATCGAATTTGTAAATGGGCAAATTATTTACATTCTTTCTATTTTTGCCTTATTTAGCATTACTTTTATTATTAGGCTTCCGAATCGATTAGTATTCCTGGTAGAATAATAGTTAACAACGAAACTTACCAATAATTTTATACTGCTGAACCGTCAAATGATTTGAAATCATCCCACATATATGTGCTCCTAAAGAGTGACCAATGCATGTAATTTTTTCTCTTGGGGCCCCTTGGTGATGTAAAAACGCGTAAATCTAAAAGTATATGAAAGTAAATCCAACCTGTTTTATTTTTAATGGAAGTTTAATGTAAGATTACTATTTATTAGTATTTCATAATTTCCTTATACAATCAATACCTGTGCAGTACATTGTGCCACCAATCTAGTATTAACCAGTCCTGTTAAATAGCACGGATATGTCACCAATGGTCTCCAGTCTACTGTCACCACGTTATAATCCCTTGAAACATATGCTACATAAACCAAAATAGTAATAAAATTGTGAAATTGTATACATATACGCAACTTGCCATCCCTCAAGAACCGCACATGCTCGTCTTTCTCTGTTCCATTGAATCCATGAATAATAATAGCTGTTGACTTCTGGGAGTTAAAACCAGCGACACGCAATGATATAGGAGCACCAGCGACTATAGGTATACCACCCGGTAATTCCCTAAAAAATAAAACGGAAATTAATATTTTCTCTCATACATTATGTAAACTTATAATAACAAAAGCCCTAATTTAAAAAAAGGAAAAAAAACCCTCGACTGCAAAAACTGAAAACTAAATAAATTTTGCACGAGCAGACGGGATAACCGTTAATATTATATATATAGAGCTCAGGGGGTACTGTACACTAGGCGGAAAGGAAAATGAAAAGGGAAATTAATACTTAATTTTTTCGAGTGAACAATCTGGCGTCAAAGAAGCAGCATATTCTTTTTTATTCTTAATTTAATATAGTTTTTGTCATTCTTAGAAGTAAAGATCATGCCGAGATGCATGAAACTTGACATACGTGAAATATAAAGTAAAAAAAGTCACATGTATTTTTTTACCCGCAAAGGTCCTTTTTTAAAGAAAAAAAACATGAAATTCACCCGATCCTATTTCACCATCTTTAAAACAGATCACTATTTCTATGTATTTTAATGTTATATTTTTAACTATTTCAATCTTTGTGGAAATATTTTGTAATAAAAAACAAGAAAAGAAGGTCTAATGGGTTTAGCCAAATTAGTTGTTATACCCTAGATGTAGGAAAGAAAGAAGTTAATAAGTAGTGAGTTGTCCGCGACTACTTATTTCTACTATCCGCAACCTGTCGACGCACCCTTTAGCACTGCATAGATGACGATGAAAGAGCTTTAAAAAATAAATATAAAAATAAATAAATTATAAATGAATAATAATAAAAATGTAGTGTATTTCGGTAGATCCATTTATTTTACACAATATTGAAAACAGCGATAGAACATGCAATTCCAAGACGAAATTCTCAATTCTTAGGAGTTTTGCATGTTTATTTGTCTGTCTGTTGGTTTGTAAAAGGTTCTTGTGGAAACAGCTGGTCCGCGTCCATTTCCCCACCACCAGTAGTAGGGTTCCCAGTGATTGTTTTTAGAAGGTGAAACCTACTTTACACTTTTCCAAATCAAAATTCATACAAATTAGAATTCATTGTGATTGCGATTGCGACGGCTACCGCCACTGTGATCAGTGGTACTCAGGCCAACACGCGGTAATGGTAAGTGTAACAACTCCAAGCAACTCACGATTTCTGTAATTAAAATACACAAAAACCTAACACAGTCTGCGGTAAAATGCAACATGTTACATGTAGCGATCACAAAATTGAACGCGACAATGATCGCGTACCGCAGAAGCATATGGTGATGTCTCATTTAATATCATGTGTCGCGTTATACCGCTACCGCATCGAGGTGCGGCGGGCTTTATTCCGCATTCTGGACATGTATTATGTAGCATCTAAGAAGCTGCTAATAATTTTTAAAATTTTTTTTGGGCTGTGTGAAATATACTTCCTGCACAGTTTTAAGTTTTTTACATACACGTAACATTAGATATTCAGGAGTAAACTACTTATGTAAATAACAGATGCTTTTCTGCACTTAGAGTATAATATATATTTAATTGTAAAAAAAGTTGCACAAAGGCATTTTAAGAGTAATTTGAAAGCATATTAAGTTCTTTACCGAATGATTTACTAGAAGTGGAAGTGGAATTGAGGAATTTTGAGACAAAGCTTTCTAATCAAACTAAAGTATCGTTGTTTTGCCCTGTATGTACTGCAAATTTCACCAATAAACGCAAAAGAATATTGCTAGACTAAAAATGACAAAATTTTAACGTAAAGCTTTTAAATAAAAAGAAAGATGTTGTGTATCGGAGAATACGTGTTCGGCATAAAACTGATTCCATGCGAAGTATAATTTATCTCCGAAAATTAAAAATGCATCTTTTCGAAAATCGTTTTCCCTCAAATTAAACACAACTACATAACCAAAACCAGGAAAACCATTTCTACGAAATCGTATACACACGAAAATATTGCCTTTCATTTTCATTTACAGTGTTGCTAGACGAATACTTTTTCGGCTCACTGTAATTAGATTCTTTTCTGGAAGATAATCAGATGTTTTGAGTATGAAGTGGAATGCGGTTATGTTCGGTAATTATTATTGGGTAACAAGCGGTGGATATTCATCAAACTGCAAACAGAAGTACCTGAAAAGCTATGAAATACTTTTTTTTCTGCCCAATCAAATTCAAATTAATTAAATATATTTATTACATGTGGGAAATAATAAAATTTTATTGAGCACAAACAATTCATTACCTGAAAGTTTCTATGTTTGGGTTTTACATACATATACATTAATACATATAATGCCAATAGTTTAGAGGCGCTGAGCTGCATTAATGAGAGATATTTGCATAAAATGCGCATCGAATTTACATACCTGAAAACTGCATCTGTTACATCAAACAACCAAATTTTCCACTGGAAGAGATTATTTGAGGGCTAAGTTTAAGGTTTTAAAAGTGTTAATACATTGGAGTTGCTCTCACGTGCCGAGCGCCCAACGAAAGTGATAGAGAAAAAGGTAGAGAAATTTTGTGCTTTCTTTGAATTTAACGGTCACGGACACATTATCCGATATTTCCTGCAGTCTCGTTTATTTATTTAATGATGCGGAAATTTCCAAATTGAAGTCTATGTAACGTACTTCGACTTATGGAAATTACCAATTACACAGTATCGTGATGTAAAGTAATTTAAAGCAATGCCGTTACACATCTATACTGCAATTGAATTTTCTCAAGAGTGAAAACAGTTAATTGTTCTCCATATGCACGCAAATATTTTCATTCACTTTATTTGAAATGCCATTTTTACTTTCCGCAGCAGATTGCACTAAGGAATTGAGGAAGATTGTATTCAGCAGTGGCCAACTTTTACATCAACGAGCAACAGCTTTACCAGTCTTTGATGGTCAATTGTAATTCAGGCAAACTTGTTTTAAGCGGTCACAAAAATCACTTTTATTGAGCAGTAGAAATGTTAAGAAAGTAAAGTAAAATTCCTGCTTTTTTTGTTAAATTTCTGCGTAGCAGCAAAAATGATTAAAGTTCTTAAACGGAGCTTCCCTTCGTTCGCCGCCCAGACATCGCTCTCACTTTTACAAGTTTTTAGGCTACGTTTTCTCCTAGCAATCTCACCTACTTCGGACATGCTTTTTTCTGTACCTTTACTTTTGCTTTTTATATTCTATTAATTACACTTGTGTGCTTGTTAAGTTTGTTGCTATAAAAAAATAATTGGAAGTAGTTCCGATTAGGTGACGCGCCCGATTTTTTTGATACTTAATACAGCGGTACTCCACGGTGTCACAAATACAGCGGTATAAATCATAATTACCGCAAAGGTTATTCAAAGGCCAAAATTCGCATTTGAAATTTAAGTAAGGAATCAGTTTTTTGCAAATATCTCACTAACGGTACATGCTAATATACCCACTTTTGGTGCATATGTGTAAGTAAATATACTTTATGCGTTTTATAGAAAAAAGATTTTAGGAAGCCCCTTTTTTAAAGATAATATGGCTGTTTTTAATTTAATAATTTAATTTAAAAGACAACGGCACTGCGTAGAACTACAAAACTTTGTCCCAGGATATACTATTCTTGTTTACATAATTAGACACAAAAAATTAGATACAAAAAATTCTGTGCAATATCCTCCCGCAAGGATGGTATACAGTGGCTCACACTGAAAGTCGGGCAACTATCTAAATCGTTTTCGGGTTTAAATTTTATTCTTAAAATGCGTACAGTGTTTTTTAAATGTATTTCTATTACAGCATTTGATGAGAAATATGTATATGTAGCCAAAAGCAAGTTAAGACAATACAACAACAAAGAAAAAAACAACAACTGCTGTTTCATCGCAAAACTACCTCACAGTAAAAATCGGGCAAGGTATAACGTACTCTTGGAGATAACAATTCTTTCTAGGTACTCGAACCTGGTGATATGAAATGATATTCTTTGAAACGCATTAGTTGAGTTTATACTTTTGTGAAGAGAAAACTATTCAAAGAATAAGTAATGGCGCTGAAAATTGAGCAATCATCTTTATGAATACGAAAACTCATAATTGCACATTACGAAAAAGGAAGAACGGAGCGGGATATATCAAATATTATAAATAAAAGCAAATCAACGGTACATGACGTAATTAAAAGGTACAAAGAAGAAGAAAGAATTGCAAATAAGATAAGGAAAAGCAGCAAAAAAATATTAACGGACAAGGATGAGAAATTTATATTAAGAGAAAATAAGAAGGATCCTTTTCTATCCGCAGCTCAATTAGCCAAGATGGTGTAGGATGCACTAGGGAAGCATGTTCATGCTGAAAACATCAGGCGAGTCCTTCGGCGAGCCAATCTTAATGGCCGAGTAGCGAGAAAAAAGCCATTCATTACCGAAAAAATAGGAAAGCAAGACTTAAGTTCGCTCGTGAATACGTAGATAAAGATTTTTCCTTCTGGAGAAATGTAAGTATGTAATTTAAAAGTTATAATCTTATATATATGACCAATATACAGGTTTTGTTCACGGACGAAACTAAATTTAACTTGTTTGGATCGGACGGGAGACGATATGTGTGGCGAAAACCGAGAGAAGAATTCGAACACAAAAATGTAAAAAAACGGTAAAACACGGAGGTGGTTCAGTAATGGTGTGGGGGTGCGTGTCTGCTTCGGGGGTGGGTAATTTACATTTAATTGAAGGTACTATGGACCACAGAGTATATATAGATATCCTGAAACAAAATGTGAAGAATAGTGTTCAAAAATTGGGTATTTCGGATAATTTTGCCTTATATCAAGATAATGACCCCAAGCATACTTCGGAAAAAGCAAAGTTATAGCTAATTTATAATTGCCCACATGTAATCAAAGCACCTGCTCAGTCCCCAGACATCAATGTTATAGAACATTTATGGAACAAATTAGGTGAACGAGTACATTATAGGAAGTATTCAAATAAAAGAGAATATAAATTAGCCCTTGAAGAAGAGTGGTATAAAATAGAGCCTTCTGAATGTAAAAAACTTGTGGAATCAATTCCAAGGAGGCTTCGAGTTATTGAACAGCAAAAAGGATACGCGACAAAATATTAAAATATTTCATCTCTCAATTACAAGAAATTTGCCCGACTTTTACTGTGAGGTAGTTTTTGCGATAAAACTGAAGTTGTTGTTTTTTCTTTGTTATTGTATTGTCTTACGTTACTTTTGTCTACATATACATATTTCTCATCAAATGCTGTAATAGAAATAAATACATTTAAAAAACACTGTACGCATTTTAAGAATAAATTTTAAACCCGAAAACGATTTAGATAGTTGCTCGACTTTCATTGTGAGTCACTTTATGCATATATATCACAAATTTACTCTTTGTATACTTTGTGGTAGCCCTAAAAATAACCAGTTTATTATTTTGATTTTTTTAATTATATTATTCTTGGCAGGAACATATAATACCTTTTTGATTTGCACAAGAAATGTTTGAAAAACAACCTTCTTCTTTTTACCCTGCGGCGCCACAGAAACTCACACAGGTGCATATCCAAGTTCTCTTTTCTGTTTCCTCCCTTTGACAAGTTTGATTTAAGAACTCTCCAGCTGCTCTCGATATTTTGTTTGGGAGCATTGGTGTAGGTCTTTTCAGATTACTTAGTCACTCCGCGCATCTTGAAAAACCAACACACGTGAGTACGACAATATGAGATATATACGTATATGAACTCAATTTGCATACGCATATACGATTAACTGAGTAAAGTGCATCGAGTAGCCTTGTTGCCACTTTTCATATTAAATTTACTTTTTGTTTTCATGGTTAAATCGAGGTTTTCATAGTAATTTGGGCAATTTAGGCATTTCAAAAGCTAATAATTCATCTAATTATATGATACAGCAAATTAATGAGCAAAATTTTAATTTTTTAAAACATGTTTTTAAATCGTGTATAAAAAATAAGTGAAATTATGCAAGTTTTGTGATAAATTGACAACAGTGTGCGCAGAACTGTGCGCACAGCTGGAAATTTATCGTGACAAGTTATTTGAAAGGACCTATACTGGGATCAAAGAAATGTTCAGAATGATTCACTGTTTTATGAACGTAGCCATATGTTGGCACACATCTATGTAGCCCTTCCAACAATCGATATGTATCACCGTTCCTGGAGCTACATGTTTTTTAGTTAATTCTAATAATATACATTTATCCCGGCTGTTTTCTAGACAATAATTTTGCGAACCTCTTTCAATTAATCCCAATATTCAATGCCCTTCAATAATGCGCCCACTCTGATATTTTCCTTTTCGCATTTCTGTCTCGTCCACCTCAAAAATCTTACCCATTTGCCCATCCTCTTCGTAGCTTTCATCTAATGCTAACATAAAAATCTCCCGGCAAACTGATTAGCGTTCTATAACGGTTTCTCTGCTTACCAATTTATCAGGAAAAGAAGCCTCCCTTACAGCATCCTCATAAGAGAACCGATGGACGAAACAGTATGTGAAAATTATACACTGTTCGGAAGAAAGTCGAGAGTTCTCAAATCAAGTATCTTGGGATTGAGGCACTCGATGCCGAACATTTCCACAAAATATTATCTTGTCCCATATAATTACTTATTTAATACTTACGATGACACTTCCATTTGGTACCTACTATAACAAGTTTAAGTTCTCCAAAAAATACAATGCTGTTCATTTAATGTACACTCTTACAGATTCTAACTCAGAATAGTCGTAAGTGCTCGTACACAAAATACAGAGTAGTATAATATACAAACAATGCAATTTTAGAAATAAATAGATTTTATATAATTTGTGTTTAACTAGTCCTAGTAGGGGTAACCGTAATAATTATAAAGCAGTCATAAACCTTAAACTAATTTTATTGCTTTGTTATCAGCCCCAGACATCATTAAAGAATGTAAGCAGGTATTGAAAGCAATTATTAAATATCTTCTTGGAATTGTAAAACCCTCCAATGCATTATTCATTAAAATTTTTCCATACATTGATTTCAGAAATTCAAAAGAAAATCTTTTCTAACTCATTATATAATCTTGAAAGAAAATTCCTGAAAAAAGTGCAAGAAGTAAAACCGGGATCGAACCTGCGTCTCTGGGGCGAGCGCCAGACACTTACCCACCACGCCACCACATCGCTGTCAGGAGCACTTTGTATTTTGAAGATAAGCTGGATATAAATTTTTTGCAACGCATATCCTTGCTTATCCTGGAACGTTGGGTCTTACTACTTTAAGAGGATACTATACCCGACGCCCACTACATGTGTGCGAAGTTTCATCAAAATCGGTGATGCCAAGGTCAAAGCCTCTCCTTGTAAGAATCAAATTAAGCACTAAAGGTTAATTACACTCTTACTAAAGGTTCACAACTTAACAAACAACTTTTCTTTTCAGACAACTTAACGCGACGGCTGATCGACTGGTACTGCTGCAGCTGCTAACTGATAAGGGACGAGCCCATCTCCGCTTCAATTGGTGATATTCAGTTGCAGTGTACGTAGCGGTAAATTTGCGTACAATTTTGTTCAAATTTCTTTTTCAGGCAAGTTTTCTCACACACATATACACCAAATTTGGGTATGTATATTAGCATGTACCGTTAGTGAAATATTTAGAAAAAACTGATTTTTTGCTCAAACTTCAAATGCGAGTTTTGTCCTTTAAATAATCTTTGCGGTAATTATGGTGTATACCCCTGTATTTGTGATATTATGAAGTATATTTATGCTAAATATCAAAATGATCGGGCGCGCCACCTAATCGGAACTACACCCAGATAATTATACTAATTAATACACATCTTTCAATTACTGCCATCATAATTCTGGAAGGGTTGAAGTAATGGTTTGTAAGGACTCAAATAAGAAACAATTAATGTATTGTTTCTTATTTGAATCCGGAATTTTTCCATCGAATTAAAGTTGTAAACAAAATATACTTTCTCCAATTATACGAATGCATCGGCAATTTTCTTTCGTTGAGAAAGTAACTCACGCAAAGTATGCATCGCGTGAAACTGTGAATATGTATGTTTTCCTCTTATGTGATTTATGATTCAAAAATTTTCCACATGGCTTGCAAATGTTTTCCTGAAAAATACTTCACGATTTAGTGTGCAGAAAATTATTCGTGAAATTGAACTTAAGGCAATTTGACATACGAAACTGGAAAATCACGAGAAATATTTTTAGTACTTTTCTAAACAGTACTATGTTGATACGACATGTTTTACGGGTTACATACACCCAAAATTCCTAACAGTTAGTATACAGGAGAACCCTCATTTACCTCCCTAATTGGTTCGTGTTGACAGACGGACAGACGGACATGCATAAATCGACATAACTCTTGACTTGATCCAGAGTAGGAATCTAGTAACTTTTTTGGGGCCACGATGACTCTTTCAAGGTGATACACTATTTACCACTATTTACAAATGTTTTCCTATTTCTGCAACCAATTTTGATACCGAAATGCCCGGATTTTTAGTAGCTTCTCAAAAAAACATACCGTTCATTTCATCTCAGACGACCAGTACGTCGTTTATTTTTCAGAGAATTTGACCGTTTGTATTTTGTATAATCCTCTGCACTTTTAAAAAATTCATAAACATAGCTATAGTTCTGCAATCTTTCGTAGCAATTTGATTTTAATTCCTTTCTGTTCTATAGTTGATTTTTCAGTTTTCTTCGCCATTAGAAAAAGCTGATTGAAAAACACTTTCTTTCAATGAGGGTTGATAACAGCTTTAACAAAGTCGGAAGGGATTGTAAAACAAACAGCGAATAATGGGACTAAATGGAGCATTTCGCTTGGGTGTCCCAATAATTTTGTGATCTCAAATATGTGTGGGAATTTCTTTAGATGTTTTTTCTTATATAATTTGGAAGATCCTTTGATTTTAAGTTCTTACCATGTTCTTACTTACTTAATGTAAATGTATTATCTTCTGATAGTAAGTAAGTGTAATATAATTATTGCTACGTAAATTTAAATAAGTTTAATAAAAAAATTCGTATGGTGCACCAATACTTTTGTGATTAACTGTAAGTTGAGGTTCTACTGTGCACTATTTTTTAGAAAAATTTCACACTTTCCAATATAATGGTATCAATATATAAATAAATTGCACCAACTTTTACTTCAGTAGTGCCAACTTTCATTCGAAGTATATCAAAATAAATTGCAAGAGTAACAAAATTGCGGCCAAGAATATCAAAATTTAAATCTAAGGCACACATATGAATAGATGTGTACTTTCGATTTGAGTGTTAATACTTTTGGTTCAACTTTTGTTATTCTTGCAATGAATTTTAATATGTACATTCGAAATATAAATTTGCACTACTGAAATAAAAACTGACATAAGCTGTTTGTACATTGTTACCATTGGATTTGACACTATTTTCAAGAAACATTTCACAATTTGCAATGCAACGGTATCTATAGCATTTTTGGATTAAATGAAATCCTTTTCGAAATAAACGAAACCATTTTCAAATTGAATGAAACCATTTTCGAATTAAATAAAACTAATTTCAAATAGAATGAACCCGTTTTGGGAACTAAATGAAACTGTTTTCAAATTAAATGAAACGTTTTTCAACTATCTTGAAATACAATGAAACTGTTCTGATATAAACTGAAACCTCAGGGATGAAATACAGTATTATTAAAAAAATTTTAGTCCGACTTGTGACCTAAGCAGCTCTCAATAAATTGCTTCCTCTAATCCTAAAATTATGAAAAAAAGAAGTTTTTTTTAGTAAACCTTTAAATCATATGTAGCATGCCGATTTTAGAATCGACTTTATTTAAGCTTTTTTCCTCCAAAAGATTCAAATTCAAAGCTGGTGTTACTGGATAAAAGCGCTATTTAATGGGTGTTGCGTCTTCTATCTCGACCCGGTCTTCTAAGAGATTTGTTTTTCCCAAGCCCAGTGCCACATACGATCGAAACAATGCTTTGATGTTGTCTAAGCGCCATTGCTCTTCCGCAAAGGATGTGGGCATTCATGTTCGGGACAGCTGAAGCTAGTTGAAGCCGGTTCTCCCGTACACGTCTTCAGAATGCCCGCATTTGCAGCGCAATCTCTTAAGTTTGCGAAGCATGTTCGTGTCCGGAACTTGTCCGTCCGGGTACTCCACAGCCGAGACAAAGGTCCTTTTTCGGGCGCCAAGATATTCCTGGAGCCGCTGGTGGTAATGCTTTTGGAAAAGAACTCTGGCTGTTGGCGAGATTAAGGCTCAAGCGGTGGAGGTGGTTTGAAGATGGTGACGTTTCTATATATGTATAGGCTTCGGGAATCAGAGCCTATACTCACGTTATTCGACGGCACAAATGGCTGATCTAGTTGAGGTATGTCTTCGGTTAGATTCCTCTAGTCCCAAGGCAGTGTGGATGGCTCAATGTATGTATGATGTATTAGTTGTTCCGTATGAGTCGCACCAGGCCGTCCGGCATTATCTGGGTTGTCTCGTCAAGGTCGTGACTCATAATTAGTGCGCCGAAGGTGAAGTTGCCGTGTCTCAAGTCCTCGGTCTGGACAAAAGTGTCCTTGGTCGAGACCGGATGTTGTTGATCCCGACTCGCTGGCCGATACTTCGGATAACGAAGTTTCACCACCCCCTTTTCCCACAGCCGTAGCAAAACAGTCCTCGGGACTTAATGTCGCAATTCTCGTAAACATATCCGGCCCCGTCGCAGTTCCAGCACTTCCCTCCATCCGTAGTCATAGCTGCTATTTCCAAAGATAAATCCAAGCTAGTGTGACCATCTTGATACCATTCCTCTAACGGTGGCAAGCAAAATTCCTCCAGACACGCTCTACATCTCATGGGTTGTAAATCGAAATGCGAAGAATGAACAAGGTAAACGGTAATTCATCATGGCACGAAGGCTAATCAAAAAAAAATATATCTAATGCAACTATAAAGAATAAAGACTCAATACTCGATATTTCAAAACAGAAACACCAGTGTAGAAAGCAAAAAGTCGAATTCAGCGGCTCTATTTCTCTTGACGCTCTCTCTCTCTCTCTCGAAAAATCTCTGTCTCTCTGCCGACCGCAGCTAGCAGAGGAACGGCACCAGCCGGGATACGGAACGAAAAGGAGGAGATAGCTGGGCCCACCAAACCTGGGCTATCCAGCTAGCTCCCAGCCAACTGCTGGTGATTTCTCCCAAACCTGGGAGTCCATCAGGGAAAGACTGAAGGGGAAAGGAACGACGAAGAGAAATTGTGAGAGTCTCCAAGCCCCGGCCTGTCCGCCGACTCCACAACCTACCGCTGCACTTCTACAGAACTTGGTGTCCACACTAGAGATTGGGAATGGGAAAGGCCCGGAGTCTCCCTGGATATGGTCCCCCCGTTTAAGGAATTCTGGGAGGGCCCAATTGTCTTCCAGCCAAGTGGCGCGGTTTTCCGAGACCTCTTCCCCAGTTTGGACATGCCGAAGAAGCTGTTTTCGGGCCCAACGTTGAGCGCCATTTTAAAATGATGCGATTAACGTGGCCACAAAGAAAGGAGAAGGGGAAAGAAGAGAAGCTGTGTGACCTTTCAAACCCTGTGTCAGCTATCTGGCTAGCAGCCAAACGCCACAATTCTACGAAGTTTAGGGATACACGTGGGAAGGATTAAAGGACAGGATAGAGCGGGGAAGAGGCGTCGTAGAGCCTTAAGTTCAGGCCCCTTGTTGGGCGCCATTTGTTATGGTTTTTGCGCTTTGGTTGGGGTGCGGCGAACCCCTGGGTGACACCTCCAGCGGGCCCAGCATGCTTAAAGCCCAGCGATGCGGAGAGTGTGGGTGAATCCTTTGAAACAAAGACCCGCCTGGCATCACCGGCACGCCAGAGACATCGGCCGGTTTAAAAGAAAGAAGGAGAAAGAACAAGAGATGATCGGGAAGAGACAAAAAGGGTAAAAAAGAAATAAAAAATAAATAAAAATAACAAAAATGAAAAAGGGTTGAGGAGAAACCGGTAGCGTTTTATGCTCCCCTACCTGCGTGCGTTGGAAAAAGCCTGGTGGTAGCGACCTCCCCGTGGTCAGCGTCCGATCCATCCATACATCCAAGGTGGCCCGTACACCTCTGGATGCCCTGGAAATACCTGGAGATTGGGTAGAGTAGAGTCGAGCGGAGGCCCTTAACCCATCATAAGGGCTCTACCAACGACGAGACCGTTATGTGGAGAGAGGGAGCGTGGGCGGAAGGGAATTCAGTTTCCGAATTCCTCCTTGCTTCTTTTTCCAATACAAAACGTTTCAAAAGAGTTCACTGTACCATTGTGTATTTAGTAAGAGGTTTTGGCTGCTATAACGTGACATAGTCCTCGCTAATACTTCTTGACAAAAGCATTCCAAAAGAAATCTAAAACTGCAGTGTGCTTAACAAAGATGCATAAATCCCCATGTAGTAAGATAGTTTCCTCTTCGCTACCTACTTCTTGACAAAACATTCCAAAAAATCCTTTTTTACACTATATGTATTAAGGTGGCTTATTCCAATTACATACACCTTCAAAGCCCTATCTGTCCCCTCAGAATGTATATAATGCCGTAATAAGGCAGAGGAACTTAGGATTAAGTGTGAGCGTCTAGTGTAAGAGAATCAGAAAAGATCCAATCCCATCGAAGGAGGGAGAAAAAGATGCGCATCCCTACTTGGCCTCTGTGTACAAAAGAAAGGGAAGAAAGCGGTCAAAGCGCCCCGAATTGAATACGATCTCTAGATAAGAAACTCCCTGATCCTCAACCTTGTACAATTTTAATCCATAACGTAACCCCTAATAACTGACGTGTTAATTGCCGCAAGAGGTAAGTCATAATGAAATACCATGCATTTTGTAAAAGATAGCATAACATTCTGATACACTCAGAGATAGACTCTGCAACAAATAAAACAAACTAAGTATATAATAATATAATAAAATCCCCTCCGGTATCAATTTCAGTGCCATCCTTCAACATGTCCTCTCTATGTTCTACTCAGCACAGCACAGCAAGAGTTAAACTACTCAATGACGGCCGATGTGTGAAATATCAAGCTATACTTGATTTCGGCTCACAAGTCAACCTAGTAAATGAAAAAATTGTGTCTACACAATTGTTATGTCAGCAATCAGGTTTATTCTACTAATTTAATTTTTAGCGACTAATAGAATTGCTATGAAGATGCTACAATCCATTTAACGTCATTTGAGAAAATTGTTATTCTACTGTATGCCATAATATCTATCACAACTAGCATGCAATAACCGCTATTACTTGCATGCGGTTTTCCATATTCATAGCAACATCATGTTAACTGAAAAATTGGCAGTGAATGTGTAAAAGATTTGCAGAGCTAAGAATAGAATAATTGAAAATTTTACTTACTATAACTAAGCAAGGTAATCCATCTGGCCTTTTCTATGTACGTAAATATGGCTCTACTTCTTCAAAAATATATAAAGCACTCGGTCACCTCAAAGGAATTGCATGCCGCAGTATTTTATTTTCAACTTTAGCATTTTTATTTCATTAAAAATAAAAAAATATAATTACTGAATATTAAAGGATGTGTAAAATAATGTAAAGTGCTTACAAATTTTTCAACTTTACAAGGGTAATTAATTGACCATTAAGATCCCTTTTTAATTAAAATAACTATATACAATAATTAGAGTTCAAAAGCTTCGCTCGTATTTTACGAAAAGCCCTCTGTTCCCACAAACAATGGTTTTTTATATGAAGTTTTTTAAACCATGCCGCAATTTTCTGATATTGGCAATTTTGCCATTTTTTGTTCAAAGGAGCTTTTCGTGAGGGAAACCGAAACCCCTGCGACAATATTCAAATCTAATTCAAACCACTTTGAGGTTGTGTTCCTGGGTAACTCAGTCAAGGTGAACTAATGCTTAAATAAATTACTATGGACTGAAAATAGATTCGAATTGACCTTTAAGGGATTATTAAATCAAAAGAGATAGAGAAATGTCCAATACATGGATTTATTGGGACTTTTTCTCATTTTCTTTCAACCCTTTATTGCATAGTATGGGTCTGTTCAAGATTTCAGTTTTTACAGTCGATTGTAATTTCTGAGTATGCAGTTAACTATGTTTTTTTTGGGCGGAGGGGGGAATGCGTTACGCACCGTAGGGGGACTCGCCCCCCGTGTGCCGGACTCCCCAAGATACGGGTCTACCGGCTAAACCCCCCCTCCCTGTCATCTGGCCAACCACCCCGGAACCGTCGTTAGACATTACTTCGGGGCAGCGGCCCTTTGTTTGGGCTCTCCGAGCCCCCTCCAGTCCGCGTTAGGACGCCAAAAGGGGCGCCAGCCCCCCGCTCCTCCCGGAAGCATAGGGTCAGCGCCCCTCCTCCCCCGAGAGGGGCCCATATTCCACCGCGAAATCGGACTCGCGTCCCTCCCCCCTAGGGCCCCCAAGCTAGGCTCCAGGGGAGAGCGACGCAAGTCCGGCACGGCAGATCAGTGCCCCTTCCTATCAAATCCCCCCTTCCCCAGGAGGAACGCCAATCCCACGCCCCGCGAGGTGCGTAAGATTAGCGTCCCTCTCCTTTTGTTTGAGGATCGCCTTCACAAAGGAGGCAACCCTCGCCCACTCCTCCTGTCTTTGTAGCATAACCCCAACAATATTGTCCGGGGTTATCCTACCGTGGATTTCCTCCACCGTCCTCCTCTCATCCCTCCATCTATCACATTCAAAGAATGTGTGGAGGGCTGAGTCCGAAGGGGAGTCACAGTAGACACAGGCAGCATCCGGCGCCCTCCCTATCTTATGAAGGAAGGACCGGAAGTGCCCGAGACTTTTAAAGGAGTTGGACACATCGACTTATGAAGTAGGTCTCATACCTTTAGAACATTGCAAGACCAAATGTATACAACTACTGGGAGACTACATTGAAAAATATAATTAATCTTTATCCAAACAAAAATCTGTTCTCTTTGTGAGGCCATGAACTTTTCGAATGGTCCTCATAGTCTTGAATTTGCGATTTATGTGTGGATAGAGCTACTGTAGCCATTCGTGAACACTTGTTCAGATATAACACATTATGAAGTGATTATCTCGGCCAAGAATGTCGAATCAGAAGCCCCACATCACTTAAATCGTAAAAACTTAGAAATGATAAACTGGGTTCATGTTCAAGCCAGTGGGCGTCTTATCGACTTTCTGTGGAGCATGAACGACCATAAACAAATGCCCAAATTCAATTATTGTCCATTTAGTACTGGCCTCCTTTTGGCCCATAATTTATTCGGACATAAAAATTTTTACGACAATTGCACCAGCAAAAGGCTAGTGCCGTGAGTATCTAGATGCAGGAGCTGCTCCACCAGTTTGGTGGCATCAATCTGGAACGTATCGGAATTGCGGCTATGCAGCACAAAATTGTAAGGTCTTGTGATAAAGACCGGGAAAATCGTAACGTGGAGTAGTTATCAGCTGAGCTAATGGGTGAGTGCTCATTTACAGCTGGTGTAATGCAATCGGCAATTATTTATGAATCGCTGTCAGTCGCGTCGCATGCATTTAGCGCACTCAGATTTACGACAGAGTATCGACGTATTGGCCGCCTCCTGCACATGGCTGCGCACTGCACAGTCCCATGCGCTGTACAAACACTGCAACAATAAAACTGCAAATTAACAATCGGCGCTGATTTCTGCCTATTTGCTGGGAAATTATATAAAAAGACTATCCCTAGTCGCCG
>QYTT01092970.1:0-12967 GCA_006980735.1 Dasypogon diadema
ATTTTGGGGGGATTTGGGAGGCCGCTGTAAAGGCTGCGAAATCACACTTGTGTAAAACTCCTAAGTACTCGTTGTTGACTTTCGAAGAGCTGAGCACGGTTTGCTGTCAGATAGAAGCTATACTAAACTCGCGGCCGATAACTCAACTTTCATCTGACCCGAATGACGAGCACTCACACCAGCACATTTTTGGGGTCAAGCTCCTTTACTGGCATCTCCGGAACCCGATATTTGTGGAGAGAAACCAACATACTTGAAGAGGTGGCAACATATCTCCCTGCTTCAGCAACATTTTTGGCGACGCTGGTCAGCAGAATATATATCGTCCTTACATCACAGGTACAAGTGGAGGACATGTTCCCCAAATGCACTACCAGGCAGTCTGGTGTTGATTCATGACGACAATCTTCCACCTTTAAAATGGTTACTAGGACGAATTGTACATGCTGTCCCAGGAAGTGATAACCAGGTTAGAGTAGTCGACGTCAAGACGAAGATGGAGATGTTTCGCCGTCCAATCCACAAGATTGCACCACTCCCTATGGATCCAGAAAATTGACAGCTTGTACAGTCTGTTAAGGTCGGCGGCATGTTTAAACGCATGGAAAATAAATTGAATTTCAGAAAAACGGCATTCTCGATACCGATAAGGCCTTGCCATCCGACGTCAATGTGTTGGTTGTTGCGCTCACAGTTTTTAGAAAAAGTTGTGGTTCAGCTTAACTGAACAGACCGGTCAAGTAGTTGTTGCTTTGCTGTTATCAAAACTGATTTACAATTATTGTGAAAATCAAATAAAAATTGTTGTGGTCCAAGAGACCAGTGGTTTAATTAAATCAATAGATGCAAAAACTCTTGCACTAAACAATAACAAATTAAAAAATGTCCTTCTTCAAGGGTAATACACATTTAAATTTTCTCTTTACATATTATTTTCTAGTCCTAAAAAGGATTGATTTCTTCTTTCCTTCTTATTTATGCTTCGCTTCCGGAATAAAGTTTTTTGATATGATAAGATTACCATTAAGACTGTATTGTGCGAAATAAATTCTGCAGCAACCCTTAAAAATGCAATGAATTTCTTTAACGTAGATGATAACGACTGTTATGCAATTTATCATTAATAAAAATTTTGTTAAAGTTTCATTGTTCATAAGCGGCACCCTTAAAGCCGTATACGGGCTATAAATTCTGCAATAACAACACAAAAATTAAAAGGTTTTTGCCATGAATTCATTAAAGGCCACTTCTTTCCTTCCGAAGAATTGGACAGCAAATATTTCGAACATTCGCCGAAATTTGTTGCTTCGGGGCGAACTTATCATCACCTCTCAGCTCCTCAACCTTCTGGTTTGTAACTCTTAATTTAATGGTGCGAACCTGTAATCAGAGAAAATTGCAAAACCGCTTTCATCTTTTTATTTTAATATTTAGTTTAGTTGTCTGAGGGATCTTGAAGGTGATGCTTATGTTGAAAGGCTTTAAACAGGTAGTTAAAATAAATTGCCAATAAGAATTTTTCGGATCAATTTGGAAGTAAGCTTTTCCTTTAGTTATGTCGTTAACAATGTCACTATTCTTCTCCATTCTTAATTGCAAATAATCGTACACGTGCATTTATTTGTTATGAAAGGCCCTACTAATATTTTTTATGTCCAATAAACGGGAGCTGATATGGCTTAAATCTTCTATTTCACTAACAGTAAACTTTGCAGCAGTATCAGAAAAGAGAATTAAACTTCGTAAGAAATCTAAGGCATAATTGTGAATGTTATTTGGTATTTAGGAACACAGAGCTTAGTATTTCAGTTAAAACCTATTATAGGGAAAATAAGCTCAACTTAAACATTTTTTGTATACAATGGTTTTGTTTTCTGATCAATAATGGATAAGTGGCTACAAAAAAAATTTTAATAGTAACTTTAATGAATATTAAGTAAACTGATGCATCGGGCTACGTTGTCTGATCACAGAGGCATTCAATTTGTGGTATAATTTTGCTTCGCAAGGAGAGAAAAAAAACTTCTAAGAATTCCTCGGAGCATGAATATGGTATGGAAGTACACGAAAGTGTTGGAAACTGAAGGAAAATGTAAGGAAAACGCCAAAGACCATTAGAAGTGCGGAGTCATAGCTGAAGATAACAACTTTAGCTATAAACGACGCATTTCGGGAAACATGCTGCTTACTTCAGTTGACGATAAGGATCCCACCCCCTGATTTAGTGGGAACTAGAGAGCCTGAAGAAAGAGGTGAAGCGAGTAGACTGCAGAAGATAGTCATTAAAGATCCGGCCTCCAAAGTTGGACTTGTCCGTGACAGGACGAGTAAAATGGCGGAGATATTGGTGGAAACTAACAGGATCTTACTGGAGGTGCAAGGGGGTCCATCAACGCTGATATCATGCGGAATGCTCACCGAGTGGTGGAAGGGTGGTGTGAGAAACAGGGTCGCACTATCAATGCAAACAACACAGAAACCATAGTCTTTACTAGAAGGACTAATGATCTGGAATTTAGACCGCTTACGCTCTGCAGATCTGAGGTCACCGTTTCTAGGGAGAACCTGAGGTAAACCTGTATTCGAGGCTGGAAGTATCATGTTGAAGAAAATCTCAGGAAGACGACGGTGCTGTTACACCAATGTAGAGGATTGTGTGAATTAAGGTGGAGTATCTCGAAGAGATCAGCACACTGAATATATACAATGGTGGTTAGAGCTATTCTGTCGTTCGCGGCGGTGGTCTGGTGGCCTAAGGTATACCAGGTTACCGTTAAGAGGCAACTGGATAGGGTACAAAGGCGTGAATAGGGATTACGGGTGCTTTTTGCACCACACCCACGGCTGAGATAGAAGCTCTTGTAGGGTTGCCACCGCTGAATCCCTTTGTGAAGAAGATGACAGTGGAGGCGGCACTCAGGATGCAGAGAGACGGTACATGGTACTCCTCAGGGACTGTACATGGGCATAGGAGAATCCTAGATCACGTAAAAGGGATTAGAGAACTCACGATGCCCAAAGACAAGATCAATAAAGTCAAGGTAACCGAAAGGCTTTACAAGACTCATATTGGTGACAGATCATTCCCAGAAAAGGGACCCGGGAATGCTTTTATATTCACGGACGGATCTATGTTTGACGGAATGGCAGGCGCGAGGATTTTCTCTGAAGAATTGAACTTATCCTGCTATATTAGCCTTGGAAGATTCACCTCGGTTTACCAAGCAGAAATGCTCCCTCTGGTTAGTGAGTTGGACTACTTAAAAGAGCGTCAGGTGCGAGGAAGTAAAATCTTCATTGCACTGGACAATCAAGCGGTGGTCAGATGCATGGACCAGACGGAGCTGGATTTATCCCTGTAGATGGAATGTGCACAAAATTACGTTCATTGGGATCGAAGGGAATAAAAAAGCTGACGCCTTAGCAAAGCAGGGTTCGGGTTATGGAGTTCCTAGGGCCGGAACCTTTCTCTGCCGTTGGAGGGGGAATGGTGAAGGACTTAATCGAGAATTGGGTCATAAAGCAACATAAAAATCGTTACGAAAGTATGAGAACATGCCGACAGGCTAAAAAAGCGATTAGACTGTCGTACGGAACGACCAAAAAAAAAGTTCTAAGCATGGAGCGCGGAACACTCCGGTGGTTAGTTATCTTGACTACTGGAAACGGTAGCATTTGATATCTCCTCAAGATGATGGGGATCCTAGAGAATATATACATACAGTCTGTTCCTGGATACTGAGACGGCGGAATATATTGTGTGCGGATGCCGGGCTATGACGAGCAGGAGGATGGCTGTCACAGGTGGTACCGTGGATAGCATGGGACAACTAACCTAAAAACACCTGCTCGAGATAACGAAAGAGGTCGAGGTCAGGGTACTGCCTAGAATCCCTCCGACGCGTACCAGCTAAGACGACACGTGGCAGAGGGACTAAAAGACCCGTAGGCAGAGGTCTGTTTGTTTGACGTTTGTTTGAGAATGCCCTAATTAAGGCGAAACGCATCACAAAAATTTGTAAAAAAGAAATAAATAATATAAATTGTAGAATCCAAACAAGTTGTTCTTACTAAAAATGTTGAATTATTGACTTGGGTTTATTTGTTAGTTATTTAAAGAACAGAAGACTGTGTAGGGACTAGTTTCGAATTATGTGTTTGATTTTGGTTAGGCAAACAATCTGATATGTGCGAAAAACAAGACTTGCGACAATAATAACATGAATGCCTTCCGGATTTTATTACTGATTCATGTATTAAATTGGACACATACATACTAGAATGGAATAATAAAGGTACTTACAGTAATATGGAAGTTTAGGAGTTAGTTGCTTCTGAAATCGGTCACTACAACTAATCGGTTGCCCTTTTGAACACTTCTTTTAAATTTTTATAACGGCATGATTACGATAAATTATAAACAATTCTGAACGAATGATTCCACACGGATATCCGGCTCGAAGGACCAGATGTTTCCTGCACTAGGATAGTTTGAAAATTAAAACTGTCAAACGATTTTTACAAACAAACACAACTTTATTCAACGAAATATTGTATTTAAACGCCTAACAGAAATTTTAACACAAACACATTACCATGGTTAATAAAATGTACAAGACAATGCTTTACGAATGAAAATTCAAAGTGCCGTAACCGATTAATCCCTTGCAACTGACTGCTGCGCACCGTTGTTGGTTACCTTTTCAGATTTTCTGACCTAATTATCAATATTTACAAACAAAGTTATTTTGCTGTATTAAACAAATTACTGATTTCGGAATGACATGACGGTGAGCAGTAGTCGGTTGATAATTTTTGCTGTCTCAGTAGGGTGATGACCTGAGGTGTGCCGTTGACTGTATGTGAAGTGCGATGACCTTAACATCATTCATGCCAACAAGTGTTTGGACTGCAAAAGGCAGTAAGTTTTGTTTATAAATGTTCAAAATATGCATTATTGAAAGTTTTTGTGGCAGAGGCGGCTGCGAGAAAAGTAAGTAATAAAATCAGAGGCGGAGGAATTATAATTTTCGCTTGCTTGGGAAGTTTATTGTTGTTATTCCCCCGGTCCACAAAAATAAAAATTTGCACTAGCATCTGACTATATAAGGCAACACAATAAGCGTCGGCTAATAAAACCCTTTAGTGGAGGAAATGAAATCTTAGATAAATCTGACACAAATTCGATTTTTATTGCCTTAGCTGACATACAAATAAAAATGCATATATACACCTTGTATTCCGTAATTTTAGCGTTTTAATTTCGAAAGGGCCAGAGAGTAATGTATTCCGGTATGTTCTAAAGAGATAAAAATATTGACTCGAGGAGTCGGTAAATTTCCCATAATTTGCTCAGAAAATTTGGTCGTGTTCTGAAACATGGGATGGAATCTTTGTCAAATATTATATCTGGCATTAATTAACCAGCATTTATACCTTAATAATGTTGACGACATGTTCCGTCATGTAATGTATATAATCAATGATTATATTTGAAATGTGATGGCTATTAGGCAGAATAATTGGATGCTTCTAATTATAGTTCAGTGGAGTATTTTGAATTCGCCCACCACCTAACGGAAACGGATTAAGTGACCCTATGTTGCTGGTTTTTGATATGGGCCTATTTATCGCTAGTAAATTGTATTCTTGACAGAAGACAGTTTTTTGAAAATGTGCAATTAATTTTGTTTCGGCGGTTTGACGTTCCGGAAATGTCAAAGTGCTTATTTGACGTTCGCCTTCGAGTAACAGGCAATTATTACAAAATCGAATGCAATAAGCGACGATCCGAATTAACTTCGGGAATGAAGAATATTTTGAGAGTAAAGTGTCATCTGGCTGTATGCTTAGAAATAGCCTTTTTAATTTCAAGCTCTGTATTGCTAATAGGTTTTTGCTTTGGCTGATTTGTTGAAAGACAGCTCTTTTGGGCCTCGTCACCAGATGTCGCAATTTAATAACTTATTTGGCAGTGAACCGCGTGACGCAATGTCAGCTGGGTTTTCTTTCGATGGAACATGATGACAACTTGTTGGGGGAATTATATCCTGAATTTCGGATGTCCTATTAGCAACGAATGTGTTCCATCGGTTCGGTGGCCCTTGAATCTAGGCGAATGTAATCTCTGAGTCAGACCAAACGAATATAGGAATATTTGACAGTTGCATGTCAACTTGTACTTGCTTTATTACTCGAGCAAGAATGAGTGCGCTGCACAGTTCTAACATAGGAACAGAAATCGTATCGCAAATAAATGACAGCTGCGTATGTTTTATGGGAGGCATCGCAAAAACCGTGTACTTCCATGCTGCGGGCATCAGGCCTAAATTCTACCCATCGTTGTATTTTAATTTGCCCAAGTAGAGGTAGACTTTGCAAATGTCTGTCACTCTAGCGCGAGATTTTCTGGGGGCACTTCATCCCATTCTAATCGTTCAAGCCATAATTTTTGAATAAATGTTTTGCCATGATAATGCAAGAAGCGAGCCAGCCTAGCTGACCTAACAATAATGCTCTCTCAGTTAGTGTTGTACTTTTAGAGTACTCCATCCTTGATGCTGGAATTGTCACTGTGATGCTAAAATGGTCACTCTCGGAATGCCATTTTATCCCTAATGCCTTGACACTCTCGACTTCTCGTCGAGTGTCGCCTTGATTTCTCTGTTCTCATTAGGGATACAAGCTAGTAGCTCCGCATTATTGGCTGAGCGTTTCCTTTTACAAGAACTTTTATAAGTTCTTGCTGCTGCTTGCCAGCTTACATAATGTCATGGCTTTCCGTCAATAAATCGTCGAGTAAAAGTCACTGACTATGCATTCCGAAGCTAGCGGGAAGTTCTCGGACTCAGCCTGAGCCAATTGCTACAAAGTCATAATGGCTAGACAGGGTGCTGGTGACATTCCGAATGGGTGACTTCTCTATACTATCCTTTGATATTTCTGATGTTCAGGTTGGAGACCGATCATCCCATACATTTCCTCGATGTCCGCTGTGAACGCATACTAATGCAAGTGCCATCTGAGGAGAATTTGGCTGTATGGGCCAATAATCGTTCAGCGATTTGTAATTTGACGTTTTTACTGAAATATTGAAGACTGCTCTGAGTCTTCATTATATTCACACATTCTTTGCATTGGGCGTACAAATTATTATCCTATATTAGGCGCTTTTCTAAATTTAGAAATTGTGGTAGCACTCGATGTCGGCGAAAGGGCAATGACACTTGACATGTGCCGCCGTCTAAGCGTTGTTGTTTGTTTTTATATATTTCTTCAAACAACTTATGATCTGAATGTATTGTGTTTACTGGGACTTCCTTAATTTCCCAGAAACGTTTAAATTGTTATTCTAACCTCTCTTCGGGTTAACTTGAATCGTAAATGACTCAATTTTTCTCTCCGAAGAGTCCCCTGACTTGCCCCATTAAAATCCAACCTAGTTGCGTATGTTGGGCGGTAGGACCGCCAGTTTTCCCTTTAGAATTTGAGCGTATATGTCAGTTCCTAGTAATAAATCCATTGAACCCGAAACGAAGTATTTGGGATCAGAAAGTGGCAAATTTTGCAAGTATGTCAAATTTTTAACGTTTACCGGATTTAGCGGAATATAGTCCGTTGTATTATTGACAAGAGTAATTGTTTCAAATTTCTTATGCAGTGATTTTATAGTAAAATTCACTTGCTTGTTTACACATGTAAATTTAGTTTTACCTAATCCAGTAATTTCCAAGTTTACAGACCTTTTGCTTAATCGTAAGCGGTTTGCAGCCGTCTGTCTGGCGCTCGCTGCACTTTCAACTGAAACAAGGGCAGTTCAAAGCAGCGCCCTCTTTACCGAAGTTATAAAGAAAGATTGAGTGAGAGGTCTGTCCCCTGCTTGTTTTGTAGTCACGGCCTTGCCTTTGCATTATGGCCTGAAGTTAGGCAGTTTTTACAAAGATTCTTCCTCTTTGTAAAAGTTATTCGCTGCTCTGTTGGCAATTTGCTGAACATGAAACAACGAAAGAGAGGGTGGCTTCCTTTGCATTTAGCGCAATGCTTATTCGATTTGGTTAAAAATGTTAAGGCCTGTTTGGAGCTATTTTTATTAGCGCTTGCTACTGTACTATTGTTTGGCCTAGAAATATTTTTTTTCTTCTAAAGCCTCCAGTGTGCGAAAGCGAGACTCAAGGAATTTGACCAAGTCAGAAAAGGATGGGAGGTCTGTTTTATACCCCTGCGGTCCTGCGTTTGTTCGCAGAGCAAATGCGTCTCATTGGGAAGTTTCTTAACTAGTATATGTACTAGAATGGCATTCCAATTTTCTGTGGGTATACCAAGGGCCGTAAGCTCGCGAAGGCACTCCTCTGTTTGATCGATTGTGCCGATTCTGTTTTAACATTCGGCTGATTGAACAGAAATTTTAATTAAGTAGAAACTAATGAGAGTGTATTATTGAATAGAGTTAATTAAATCCGAATTGCGCTTCAATGCAGCGCAGCGCCCCATTACAGTGCAGTAATAAATGTCTTAAATTGCAGTGCCTCTAACCCGAGTGCACTGAAAGAACAGGGGGGAGAAATTCCCCAAAGATTTTGCTTAAGCACTTCAAAACAGTGCTACACTAACCGAACACTTTCAATTCAAATTTCACTTCACTTCGGTGCAAGCGAGTCCCAACAGCTCAAAAACGAGTCTATTGAAAGACTGAAGGAGATTAGAAGAATTAGGACTATTTACAGGTCGTGGAATTAGAATGCCTTCAAAACGAGTGCAAAAGAGAAGGGAAATCAAGTCTTTCACTTCTGGGCCAAAATTGCCGAACGAAAGGGATTTACACTTTAATGCAGTATAATTTGAATTTTAGCCTCAAACAGCTTGGAAATTGCACTCTCAATGCAAGCGCCTTTAGATCAGCACATTTCAATAACGTCAATAAAGGTTTTGGTTGAAAAAGGTAGCCAGTTTTGTTTATAATGCACAAAATTTTGAGGTAGAGGCGGCTGTATAGAAAGGAAGTGGCAAAAGCAGAGGCGGAGGAGTTAAAATTTTTTTTAGTAATTTTATTGTTGAGGACCCAACAAATTGTTTAGAGTGAAAAGAAAAACATTATTTTGAGCATTTAAATTGTTATTTGCATATTTACTTCTCTTTCACTGCTGTGCCGTATTTGACATGATACAGTTTATTTCTTTTACCTGAAAAACAAAATATTTTCAATTAATGTTCTTTGTCATTAGCACAGGGAAATGTGTCAACTGATTTTAAGGCCAATGGGATATTTTTGAGGCTTTATTTCCAGTGATTTTTCTTTTAATATCATCGGGCAAATATAACAAGAGAGAAAAGTAAGTATTCAAGGCCAAATAAAAGTGAATACTCACCAAAAAAGGATATGTAAATAAACAAAACAGGCAATAGGTTCTCTCCGACACAAAATTGAACAGGACGAACAAAATTATATTAAGAAATTGACTAGTAATAGAAAGAGATGTACACCATACATTTACAATGTTTACATTCCGAATTACGGTTGTGTTAAATGTCATTTGAATTGGAGTACATGAAATTCCACCAAAAACTTTGAAGCATTGGTTAAACTGTATTCAGGTGTAAAAAACTTCACCTGGCGTTCATTAGTATCACTGAAGTGAAATAATAATGGAGTGAATATTGTCACCTAAGAACTGGAACAAATTCTCATACCTTATACTGTGAAAAATAATCGCAATGTCGAAGATTTTAAGTCAGAAAATGTGTATAATTTGTTCGCAAAATGAGTGGTGATACTCCGAGAGAATTTGTTTTGCTTATTTCTGTAAAAGGATTTGAATAAAACTGGAAACAGAATAGCATCGCTTTTCTTCGTTTCGGTTCGTTTCATACAATTAGGGCAAACACAGCGATTACGTTCTCATTCGATATTTTAACGTTTAAAATTTTCCAAAGCTTCTCTTTATATTTAGGATTTATATAATTTTGTTTTTTTTTTATCATAAAGCTCTGGTTATTTTCTAATCTCTTCAACGAACTATCCAACACGCATTTTTTAACTCGCTCAACAACTTTCTATACCCGATTCCCTTGAAATATTCGATCTGTTTTCGTTTCGTTTCGGTTCATTACATTCGGACGCATTATGTTCAATTCCATATATTAATGTGGATTTAACTCTGACAACCGAAACGAAACGAAATGAAGCAATGTCATTATGTGTCCAGTTTAAATCTGCAGTTTTTCTACTGTCTGCTACCATTAGAATTTGAGTTCGAACTTGAGCACTGCATTGAATTTGCAAAGGAGTGCCATATTTTTCAGAGTGCCATCTATTTTTGACATATTGTCTTAAATGAGAAATTTGAGCGCGAGTGAGAAAGTATGAAGTAAGGATAAAATTGTGCCACTTTTAAGCAAAATACTTCAATGACACACGCTCTCCAGGTTATTTATCTCAAAGAATAGTATACAAAGAATATGCACGAGAGTACCTCTCAGCCCTGAGTGTTAGAATTTTAAGAGACATGAATTTTTACTTTTTCTCCCTTATACTCTTTTGTAAGGCATAAAGTGAATATTTTCGAGGGTCCTTTCACGTAAAGGCGTATCTAAAAAAATTGAATTCTTTAAGACCACTAGTATACTTCTAACGTATCATATTTTCATCTCACGATGTGGTGTATCTTAATACCTGATACTTTGGCAAATTCACTTATGTTTTCATGGTCGTATCTCAAAATAATTAAAATTTAATAAAAATAACTTAATATTAAAAAGCACCATACAATATTTTATTGACAATCACTAAACTCCGCATTGCTCTAACAATAATTGCGCGACTTACTATTATATTAATTTTAAAAGGTGAAATACTTTAAATTGTTCTCTTAGAAAAAAAACTAAGATACGCCCTTACGTGAAAATATCTTCGTTATGTTTGTCAGTTTGTCAGTATTTTTGGATAGACGATCAAGTAAATGTTTTTTAATTGGGGATAATTTTGAGTAATGGAGTCATTTTTGTTTCACAGCAAAATAGTAAACAAGATCTTTGAATGATCTTGAATGTATATTATCTGTGGCTATGAAGTAAAATTCCTGAATTATTAACAATGTTTGCTAAAACTTAAATCCAAAGGAGCTTTTTGTGGTCATTGTTTTTGTAGTTAAGTAAAGTTTAAATACAGATTGAAAATTAAAATAAATTAATTAGCCTAGATCATGTGATTAAAATTTTCATGTGATAAAATTTTCATTACTACCCATTTAACACGTGTTTTGCAAAGACAAAACTCAAACAATCGTTAAGAAAACAAAACATTTAATTCAATGTAAAGTATAGTATTTTAAGAGAAACTATAGAACAGAATAAGGGTCATACAGCGGTCTTATAAAAATGTCAAAATATAAAAAAAATTAAAAATAACTGAAGTACTCCAATAATTGAAATATGTGCAAATATAAAAATTGTTGTTTTAAATAACGCTTAAGTAGGTCAGCTATGTAATATTGTAGCCGTACGCTACTACGGGGAGATTTGCAAATGGGGGTTTCCTTATTAATTTTAATAATCACTTTTACGGTCTTATTTAATTCACGTTCTAATTTTTAGTTCACAAATTTTATTCCTCACAAAAACAAAGCAGTCTCTGAATTTTCAAAACTTACCTCCGGGGCTTCTAGAATTTTCCTTTCCAAAATTTGGAAAGTTTGGTGCTTTTCCGGGCGCTGAAAACTATAGTGACCTCTTACGGAAATGTAAAGTGTGAAAAGTGTTGTGAAAATGGTGGAAAATTTTATGTTGTGCCGTTGAAGAAAATTATGTCCTGTGCTGAATACTTGTATTGTCCAGAATTTCTGCAAAAACATAATTGAGGTTATGTGTCCTTGTCAAATTACTTAAAATCTTTTTTATGTAACTTTTCCTCAAAATTTTCCTTTATTTCAGATAGTAGCAACTGCGAGACATCTCTGCATTGACGCATTTAGTTTGAAGACAGAATACATCTCGCGAATTCGTGGGAGAAGAAGTACAAATCTTGCAGAAGGAGCGGTGTACAATAAAATATAGGCTACTCGACTTATTTGGCTCCTAACAGCTTCAGGGTGATGTAATGGCTACTTCCCGAATCCTCGAGGCGATGTGTAATCCGGAAGAGCCATGGTATTTCTCAACCAAAAAGGGAAGTATTGTATTACGTACTGAATGCATTAAGTTGTTTTTTTTTCTCTTTTAGGTACACGACTGGATATAGTGGGGTGTTTATTGATGCGGAAAGGAAGTCCTGAAGGTAAGTTGAGTCGGTGTAGTTTGGTGTCACTTAAATTTTCCTTGTTCCATCTGTTCCATGTAATAAGTGGCGTTTGTGTAGTGCGTTATAGGAGTTGGATCGTCTTGTTACACTATAATGAGAAATTGAAATGAAAGGGCCAGCGAGCTGAGGCGCACATCTTCAGATTTTCTCCTCTGTTGGCGTAGGTTCAAATCCTGCATATGGCGCGGCAATATATCTAGGTACCAATGATTGAGACAATTCTACTGACGAGAATTGTACTTGCAAAGCCACTGGGATGTTGCACAGTAATTTCATGCAAACAAAAAAAATTTTAGCTTACTTTCAACTTTTTGTCAGGTTAAGGGAAGATTCCCATAATAACTGCAGTGATAACTTTTTAAATGCAAAAACAATTGGTTTTGCTTAAGCGTAACTACAACTTTAATAGCCAGTGCGAAATGAGTACAAATTTCGATGTTATTAGGTAATTTGCGAAAATTACCACACATTAAAAGTAAGAATGTCGGATCTTATTATTTGAGGAAATTTGCGTTCACAAACAAGTTCATAATTACTAAGTAGATAAATAACATCTTTGCGAAGACATAAGGCTTAATTTGCGATCTCGTTTTCTGCAGCTAACTCTGTAATTTACGGCCGTCACACCCAAAAATTTTTACACGAAACACTTGTGGCAGATTAAGTGAGCTTGGA
>QYTT01092972.1:3239-16541 GCA_006980735.1 Dasypogon diadema
AAAAATTCTAAACTTTCACTTACTTTCACCAGAAGTACAAAACTTGAATGATGGTCATAATCAGTTGGCGCGCCTTTATATACCATTTCAGACAGGAAAAAATTCTAGTGAAAAACAGGTAAAGGGAATCACTTTAATTTTGATGCATCTAAAACTTACTCTAATCATGTAATAAAATGAGAAAAAAACTATTCAATTTTAAGAACTGCAATTATGGAATTCCTAGAACAATTGGGTTGGTCATAAACAGTTGTCGTGGAGTGTATATCAAGTGAAAGGTATTTTTTCATAGATGTGTAGAATATATGTTTTATTCAGGTACGTGCATAGGGAAAGGTGTGAAAGACAGGTAAATTTTTACCTATACTGAAAAATTTTTTTAATCACATACGCACTAATACACGTGCACGTGCTATCGATCAAAAGAAACGGAAAGAGAATACATTACGTTTCGTTTCATATTCTCTATACTCACTGTTCATATTCATACCTTCTGCATTCACTACAAGAACTATTGTATAACAGAAAAGTAATGAACAGTTAATAAATTTTTCAGCTTACGCCCATGTGACGGTAGCGAAACGGCCAAGCCACATATTTTGACTACGGTGTAGAGTTTGTGAAGTTAGGGCTTGTAGAGTTAGGGCGTGTAGAGTTAGAAGCTTGGCTCTACATGAGATCTGATAACTTTTTGACAGTGCGAGTCATATGGTTTCGTCTTGGCAACATTTTACATGAAAATGTTTTTGGTGGGATTTCACTTCTTTTTGTAAGTTGCTTATGACAATATTTTTTTATTTTGTTCATTTTTTCTTTCTTTTTTTGGGGTGTATTTCTTGCGTAATCGGCAACAATCGTTTCTGTTCAGACGGCAAGCTCGCGCCGCGCTGTATTTGCTTCATCATCAATCATAGCGAGTACACATTAGGCGTTTTACGCGCGCTTAATTCCATCCCCTAATTTAAAGGGTGGAAGGTGATTTACTAAAAATCCTGAAATATGTATTTTATTATTTATAACAAGGAGTCCCTATATCAATTTTCAGACCTCTAGCATCAAAATTTGCAAAAGTCCCATACAAACTTCCATCCCCTAGTTTAAGGGGTTAGGGGGGTAAAAGTACCAAGTTTGAGAATTTTTTTGTTGATTGTATACTAATACTAGCTTACATACCACATTTCAGCTTTCTAGGACTTCAGAAAGTACCCTAAGAATTTAGATGATCATCAGTGAGTCAGTGACGAAATCGGAGTTTTTTAGATATCAATAACACCCACATATATTGCAATTATTTATGTACATTATTGTCTAAAGTGGCATTGCTCATATTTTCAGGGCTTTTGATAATGAGTTTGGCGAGGATGTTTTAAAGCGGTATCGAGAAATGCTAGGATATTTTGCCAAGCTTGAAAATGAGATATTTGCGAAATGGTCTGAAGATGTGCTTGGTGATATCGAAACTGGAATGGACAAACCAATTCTTTACATGGAGGATGAAAACCTGTACGCAAACTTCGACAGGGAAGTAAGGATTCCAACTATACTTAAAAAATCATTAATAACATGTAGCTATATGCATTTCCAGCTTATGATAGCACTACATGAAATTCGAAATTTAAGCATAATGGGATACGACATGACAGAAGATATTTTGGGATTTTATGACAGGCAGGATGAATTATGGGTAACATAATATTTATTTCAACCTAACATCACATCATTAACTATAGTATTTTAATTAAGAATGCACGTATCAAGTTGTCTCGTATATCAGAATGGTATAATCGAATTCATGATGCAACACATAGCAGTGAATTCAATTTAGTAAGAACAGAAGTCGAAGTTATTAATGAATTGCTTCAGCCTGCTCTTAACGAAGTCACTTGGAATAAATTTGGTACTTAAGTAGAGCAGTTTATAAATATTATTTTGTGTAACTCAAAAAATATGCACTTTACAGAAATACAGTACGTAGAATTGGTGTACAACCAAGTAAAAGACTTATGGTTCCGTATTAAGCGCAGCCAGCAAAACTTGGACGCAATAAGAAACAAAATACATTCCTGGGGCGATGTGCCCTTATACCATCGTAAAGATAATAACCCTAAAGCTCTGCTAAATATCGAAGATCGGAAAAATATAATGGAAACAAGATATTTGTCTGCTATTGAAACTAGAGAACTTATTAATAGAGTGATGTTCATCAATTTAAAATTACTAAACAATATTCCATTGAATGAACTAGATGAACTGCCTCTTGATGCCACATATCATGAAGATGAAGATATGCCCGAAGATTTGAAAGAAAAATTCAGGAAATTATTCGAGGTAATTAGGAATTACATTTAAATTTCACAGTTTTCATATTTTTAACAAGATTTCAGTAAATAGTGGTTACTTAGCCATAGCTTACAGATATTAATAGTAAATACTTGTCATGTCCACTGCTCTGGCAGTACCAATAGAAGGGAAAGCCTAGAAAAGTCCACATAATTTTATTTATCTATTGTAGAGCCATTTTTAAACTACGAATTATAACCTGGTTATATACCAGTGTCATCCAACCCAGTATGGGTATCGGATGCAGGTCCGTTTCCGCGGCAGACCGTGGGTCCCCTAAAAAAGGGGTAACGCTGACCTTGTGCTTCTGGGTGGAGTGCAGGGTTGACCTCCTCAGAGGGGGAAGTTTCCGGGGGGAGGCTTGATAAGCCCAAACAAAGGGTCACCATCCCGAAGTAATGTCTAGCGACGGTTCCGGGGTGGTGGCCTGGTGACAGGGAGGGGGGGTTTAGCCGGTAGACCCGGATCGTGGGGAGTCCGGCACACGGGGGGCTAAAAAACAAAAAAAACCGGTATGGAATATTGTCTAGTGGAACGCTTTGAATACGAACTCAGTTGTAAGATCTTAGAAATATTTAGAGCACTCAGCCTATTTAGTGCATTGGCAGCGTATATTATTATCGTTCGCGCAGGTTGGTTTCCTCTTTTAAATTGACAACGACTCCGGCTGTATTTGATTCAATTTCCTAGCCAGGCTCCTGGCCGGACCGCGTTATTGCACACGAGTTTCTACCTCGCAAAAAGTCGTCACATACGACGGACTTACAGGTGGGATTATGCGCCCTGTTGGGTTAAGTACAAAAAACTAGGAACGCTTTCCCTAGTCTATCAAAATGTAGAGGGAATTAGAACGAAAACTAAGGACATCTTGCAATCCTCACTTTCTAGCTGTTTTAATGTCGTTGCTTTGACAAAGACCTGGCTACATCATGGATTTTATGATGCTGAATTTTTTGATTAGTCCTACCAAATTTTTCGTAGGGGCAGATACGCTGATTCTGGTGATCGGGGTGGTGGTGTGCTGATAGCATGCAAAACCCACCCTTTTGTACCCTTTTATCGCTTTTTCAACTACTCTTAACGCAGAGCTCAGGATTTTTTTTTTTTTCTAAACAAATCTTACACCTTCTTTGTTGCTACATTCCTCCTAATTCGCTCAACTGTTTTGACGACAATGGACAAAGTCTCTTGGATATCTTAATACTTTATTTAAATCATATCTTTCACCTAGAGAATCTCGAATTCTGGATACATGTGCTTCCTTGGGCTTGCACCAAGTGAACAATTTGGGTAGATAGTTTGATCTTATTTTCTCTTCTGACTCAAGTGACATAATAGTTGAGCTGTTGACTCTCCGTCCTTTATGAGCCCGAAAATATTAGCCAGGGCGACGAATTGAATTTCAAGTGGGTCTCTAGATCTGAGAAAGGCCTTCTAGAGTTTGTTCTTCTTGGTCTTCAAGGCCAGATAGTTGAACTGTAGAACCATGGATGCGGGGCATAATGAGATCTCTGACGATTGAAATCAACACAGGAGGCAAACACCTCGAAAATCTTCAGATTGCGATTGAATGTTGTTAATTTTTTTTAGTATTCATGTTATTATGTGATCTGTAGTTTCCACAATTTTTCTGTTCTTATGGCCATACACCAAATTTGGTATTTTGAGTGGATATCGTGTAGTTTTTTAGGTGTATACTTTCTTTTTTAAAATATAATTCGACGTTCCTCGCGAAACCAGGTGTTTGTATACGGTAACCTCACAAGCAACATCCGTTTCTGATATTGTTTCAGCATATATTTGTTTATATATTAGACAATGGGCTGCTTTTTGCTCAACTTAGATGGTAAGATGTTACAACCTGACGATTTTTCAAGCTGCCAATGACAGCAGAAACTTACAAGAAAGTCATCTGAATCAAAATCCACTCTTCTGCAAGACCTCATATCAAAGGAGCTGGAGAAGTGCCTCCTCGTAAACTTAGCATTGTCAATCTGCGCTGAGATTAGTCCTATCTGTGGTGGTGAGAAGAGTGAATAATATGTTGAGAAACAGGGCAATCAGGATCCAAACTAGTTACGTAGGTTTTAGGGATGGCATCGTGTGCGAATCTTCACAGTGAAGGGCGTTCTATTACGGCACATTACTGTAGAGAATTATAGACCAAAGAGTGATATCTCCTAGGGCTGCCACAGCTCGGTATACTTGTTTTAAAGATGATAGTTGGGACGGCACTCAGAATGTAGCGGTACGGCAGTCCCCGTCAGGGACTGAGTATGGGTCCAGTAAAATTATAGGTCACGTAAAGCAAAATATGGAACTCACGAAACCCAAGAACAGGACTAAGAAAGGTCAGGACAAAGGAAAGATTCCACAAAATTCTTATCAGTGATTGATCACTTCTATAGAGAGGACCGGGGATATTTTTGTGTTCAGTTTGCTATGCTGTATTAACCTGGGGAGATACATCCAGGTTTTCGTGCTTTGGATTACTTAAGGGAAGGTTAGGTCCAAGGAGGTAAAATCCTCATTGCACTGGACAAATAAGCAGTCACTGCGTGGTTCGGACGGACATGAATTCGTTCCTAGCGATGGAAAGTGTACAAAAGCCTAGTGGGCGAGTCTCGGGAAATGAAAACTTATTATTTGATTGGTCATACGATCATATTTATTTGATATGGTCATACGATCATATTTGGTTTTAGGCCAGAAGGTTTTCTAAAAGCCTTCTACAATATAGCGTGCATGCGTTCGCTTTCCCTCCCCTCTGCGTTAGTTAAGGCACCGAATTCTTTGTGGTTATTTGGGGAATCAAAGATTATGCTTTCAATTAAAAGGTTTTTTCTCACGTATGTATTTCTGAACCTTATAGCCGACATCAATAATTTCCTTTAGCAGCTTTACAATAGTATTATTATGGAATAATTACGACAACAAATTTATTCTAGTTATTCTTAGATTTATTTCTTCAGAAATAATTGAAAGTGTTTTAATAAATTTTTTTTTGATTTAGGAACCAATTGACATGCAAGCAACACTAAGTACGTTGCCAACACAAACTCGTTTGCTCTTCAGATATTATGAAGAATATGTGGACTCTGTAGTGTCGGAGGAATTAATGAACGCCATATTTGTCAGTCTGAAACATATAAAAACTGAAATGGAAAATCGATTCGATTATAATACACCGATTTTTGAAATAAAAATGGAACTTCAAGAACCTCGAATTGTCTACATGCCAGCCCTAGACACCCGAGAACTAAACAGTTTTGTAGGCCTAATCGAAAGCATAATAGATGATATCTATAAGCAAACGGAAATGTTGCCTAGAGTTGCACAGCCATATGACAAAAAAACTGCAACAAAAATTCCAGTGCCCGAAGAAGAGAATTACAGAGGTTGTTTTGGAATAAAAAAAAAAGAAATAAATTTGGGCATATGTCTAGATTAGTGATCCCAGCATCTTCTTCTTACTGAATATCATTCGTGGTCTGCAGCTACTGCTGGAAATCCTTAACGTTTTGCTGCTTTTACGATATGCCTTTTACGATTGCATTGATTATTTTTCCTCCTTTTACAAACTGCGCCTTTTACGAGTGGGCCTGTGTTGTGTCTTATCATCTGAGTAAGAAGAAGATACTGGGCCAACCAAACTAAACTTGTTTCTAAATTTGTACACCGTTTTGTCTTTTCCTATAGTTGACATTCAAGATCATGACGACATTCTACAATTACGCAAAGATATATTGATGAAAGTAAAAGTCAACATCTCGTCCATTAAGGCCCACGTTAAGCAATACAATGAATACGCGTTCATTTGGACTGAAGATAAGCAAAATTATCTTGCAAATATCAAAAAATATGGACGGCCTATTACACAGCTGGAGAAAGATACACTTGATGATCTCAAAGAAGAAAGTCCTACACTTGATATATATAAGCAACAGGTATTCATTAAATTTCCATTAGTTACATATATTCCCTTTTAAACGGAGATATTTCCAGCTGGATAAATTTATCGCACTACACGAAACAGTAAGTAAATGGGAGCAACATCTAGACTTCAGTATCTGGTTACGTTTAGAAAAAAAAGGATTTAAATTTAGCGTCTTAAATCAAATAGCAAGATGGATTGCACTCTTCAAACAAGATCTTATTAATCGCGTGATGAATGCTCTTCAGGTTAGTATTTTAATACCTATGAAGTATATTTTCTATTTATGATGTCAGGAACTAGAAGACTTCATAAATGAAGCAAACAGTATAATGTCAAAAGAAATCGATAAGGATGACTTTGAAGGATTACTGAAAGTGATGTCTATTCTCAGTAAAATAAATGAGAGGCAGTTTGTGTATGATGTAATGTTCGACCCTTTAAAGGAGGTTGTCGAGCTGTTGAAAACATACAACTATGACTTCCCAGAAAAGATTTTCCTCCAGGTAAATTATATATTTCATTTGACATACCTTTTTTTATTTTTATCTACATTTTTATCCCTCTTAACAGAAAAAATTGTTCTCTCAGAATTCCACTATCCCCAAATTTAAAAATTGTACAACAATCCAAGAAAGGGAGACCTACTAATTAGTTATAATATCCTTAAAAGTTTTTATCCCCAAAACTGATTTAGGCAAAAGCAAAGAAAATTTATAACCACTTGTCATCGATCAAGTAAAAACAGAAAGACGTTTTTTTTCTGGTCTGTGATGCCTCACCCGGGAGTAGTAGAGTGAGAAGTGTTTATTGCTTGCGGCACAGAGTAAGAAGGATGGATGTCAGACGAAGAGGTATCGCTGGGCAGAAAGTCGAGAAAAAACGCCCACTGCCTGTGTTAGGAGCTGATTAGTCTTTCTATTATTATTTGGTCGATACTGTTGTCATTTGCAAAATTTATGAGAATAGCCTCTCTTGTAGGAATACATATATAGTAAAACCTCGTTATTTCGAAATGTAAGGGACTGGTAAAACTACTAATATTCTTTATAACGAAGAATTATTAATAAAGGTTGTTACGTACTCTACAGTAGGTACAAGGCCCGCTCAGAAGACAGGTTGGGTCTTCCACTCTGAATGCAATTAGAATAGGATGGAGATTCTGGGCGCTACATATCTTTCTTTAGGTAAAATCACGAAACCAGTTACAGATGGAAGAATAAAAATAATTGTGATGTACTTACAAAAATTTATTTCTACACTATATTGACAGTCCTTTGTAGAAAAGAAAAACTCAAAAAGAGAGAAAAAAACGAAAAGAATCAAGCATCAAAAATTAAATGCCGTCAGTCAGCTCGTATTTAGCCACAAAATGAAATTATACCAAAAGAATCTTAGGTACTTACCTTTTATGATAGTGAACATTCCGTTTGTTCTTCTGAAGGTCAACTCTCTCTGATCACTTCTTCCTCCTAATTCCTGATTCGAAGTTCTTTATCGTCTCTCTTGAATCTTGTGGTATCCGTTTTATTTTCTTCTTTTGTTTCGTTCTTTTTAAATTCTTCCTTTTTTTGTCTTTAATTTTAACTAAACCAAACGTTCTGCCGTGTACCACCCAACTTGTTAACTATCACTTACTGACTGTCTAAAAGTGGAAAGGTTTCAAACCAATCTCTCTTTTGTATTTTAATCAGCCTGCTGATGTACTTTCGTACTTCCGTTTCAATGTGCATTTTGTTTCTTTAGTTCATGAGTTCATTAAATCCGCTAGGCAATATGTTCGAATGGTTTTATTTATTTTATTCTCAGGTATTGTATTTTGTTTATAATATTTTTGGTGTTTTTTTAGGATTTTATAAAGAAGGAACCTATAACTAGTTTTATTTCCTTTCCTTTGCACTTGCCTCATAATTTATGCTTAAAATCGAGATTTTTGAAACGTAAACCATAACACTGTCAACATCTTTGGGAATACTCAAAGGGACTTGCCCCTCCTCCATCAGCCTTAACTTGGCTCCTGGCCACGGCGTCAGTTTTGGGACAGTGCTTTTTAACCACGTGCGGCTTTTCCTAAGCTGCTCCCTGCTCAGGTGCTCCTCACTGCCGATTCCTACTTTGATCCCCTCCAAGGCCTCCTTGTAGGATACGACCTGTGTACAGACCTTCTTCTTAGTCGGCTGTACAGGTGATTCATCCTCGGAATGGTGAGGCCGGCTTCAGGCACTGTTGTAGAGCAGCTGTTGTTGACCCTAACAGCCTTTTCAGCCTTCTTCTGGCCGCTCCAGTTAGCTTGGGCCTTGATTTGACCTCCGGCTTCTGGACGTCCGAAATCTCGGACTCAAGGGACATTAAGTTGTCACCCTGGCCGGGAGCAGCCTAGATTTGGACCGGCTGATCCTTTACAGGCTCCACCCTCGTTCCGGAGCTGCTGTGAGCATCCATTCCGGGGGTGGTACTTACTCCTTCTTCTTCATTATTTTTATTTTTAATTGAATCCATATAGATCCCACGGGCAGCGGAGAAAACAACAGTCACCCATGGCAGAGATCCGCATTACCACGGGAAGGTTAAATTGAAACTGGAGGTCGCCTGGTATCTAAAGTTCGCATATTAACGACTAAGCTCCCCCCTTAGCCACGGAGTTCTCGGCGTATGCTTTTCCACCTTGACTTGGGTGTGTCCATCTTCGTCTCACATGTTCCACCTTGACTTGGGTGTATCCATCTTCGCCTCACATCTCCGCTTTGACCTGTCCAACATGGGTGACCCTGCCAGTAGTATCCCTACCGCCGGCTTAGCTCTCCGCATCCTCGATGCACTCAAGCCCCTTCACCTCGACAAGGTGTCAATTTTTTAACTTTCATTTTTACAGATACACCTGTAGGTTAGTAATGTAAAGCAAACATTTTATTCATGTAATTCCTTCTACTTCCTCTCCACTTGCAATTGCATTTTAGAACAGACATTTTTAATAATTGTTTAAATGCACTTCCAGTTCTCGGAACTTCCAGATGCTTGGTTAAAAGTTAAAAAACAGGCAGCGGTGGTAAGACAAACTGTTGCGCCAATTCAAGCTTATCAAGTTGACCTAATTGAGAAGAGGATAATCCTTTTTGACAATCGAATTTCTATATTTAGAAACAGTTTCGTGGAGAAACCGGTAGGTATGTGCTAAAAATATAAAATACTCAATTTTAATTATAAAATTTACTTTCAGTTCTTTCACGTTCCATGTCATAATGTCTATGAACTTCTTGATAAAGTGAATGAAGATCTGGTGACTCTAGAAAAATCTTATCTACATTTGAAGGATTCAGCTACATTGTTTGGACTTCAAGGACCTGATGACACAAAACTGCTCAAAACCAGAAAGGAAATGAAAATGGTTAAACAACTATGGGATTTTGTTTTGGTTATAGAATCAACTGTTGAAGACTGGAAAAAAACACCGTGGAAAAAAATTGATATTGAAGAAATGGATCAAGAATGTAAAAAGTTTGGCAAAGAACTAAGGATGCTGAACAAAGAACTTCGTGGTTGGGACCCATACATACATGTTGAAGCAATGCTGAAGAACTTAATGACATCATTAAGGGCGGTCACAGAACTGCAAAACCCTGCTATTCGTGATAGACACTGGACAGAACTAATGGAACAAACGCAAGTGAAATTTGATATGAGTGATTCAACCACTTTAGCTGATCTGCTTGCTCTAAACTTGCATCATTATGAAGATGATGTCAAGAATATTGTTGATAAGTCTGTTAAAGAAATGGCTATGGAAAAGGTTTTAAAGGACTTATCAGCTGCATGGAGTACGATGGAATTTGAATCGGACGTTCATGATAGAACCGGCTTAAAACTGGTTAAAGCGTCAGAAGAAATGATAGAATTACTTGAAGATCATCAAGTTCAACTACAAAATATGCTTTCATCTAAATACGTAGCATATTTCTTAGATGAAGTGAGTGACTGGCAACAGAAGTTGTCAAATACTGATCAAGTATTGAGTTCCTGGTTTGAGGTTCAGCGCAAATGGATGTATCTGGAAAGTATATTTATCGGCTCCGCGGATATTAGAAATCAATTGCCTGAGGATTCGAAACGGTTTGATAATATTGACAGAGAGTTTAAAGGACTCCTTTCATCACTGATGTCAGATAGAAATGTTGTTCGCGCTACCAATAGACACGGTATATATGAGAAGTTGGAATATCTGAACCAACAGTTAATCCTATGTGAGAAGGCACTAAATGACTATTTGGAAACGAAACGACTTTCTTATCCTCGCTTCTATTTCGTATCTTCTGCTGATCTACTAGATATATTGTCCAATGGAAACAAACCGCACTTAGTGGCAAGGCATTTAACGAAACTATATGATTCTCTAGGAAAGTTGTCACTAATTGAAGGTACTAAACTTGCTAGAGGAATGATAGCGAAACAGCACGAAGAGTATGTACCATTTAAGGATAAATGCGATTGCACTGGACAAGTTGAAGTTTGGCTCAATAGGATAACTGATAAAATGAGAGAAACCTTACGGGATCATTTCAGAGGAGCTGTGACAGCTTACGAGGATAAGCCAAGACATATTTGGGTATTTGAATGGCAAGCCCAGCCAGCCTTAGTAACCACTCAAATATGGTGGACAACTGAAACTACGGACGCCTTTTCAAAATTGGATTTAGGCTACGAAAATGCCCTAAAAGATTACCAAAGAAAGCAAGTGAATCAATTGAACGCCCTTATTAATCTTCTGTTGGGGGAACTAACAGGTGGCGATCGACAAAAGATCATGACTATTTGCACTATTGATGTCCATAGTAGAGACGTTGTCGGGAAGATGATTTTACTAAAGGTGGAATCATCAAGTGCCTTCCAGTGGCAAAGTCAATTGCGTCATAGGTGGGATCTTAAATTTGACGATTGCTTTGGAAATATTTGTGATGCACAATTCAAATACGATTATGAATATCTGGGAAATACTCCAAGATTGGTGATTACTCCACTTACTGATAGATGTTATATAACTCTAACACAGGTAAGAGAATTTTAAAATGCAGTTGTTATTTTATAAAAATTATTATTTTCTCTCCGTAGCTTCAATATCCTTTTCCTCTCTAATAATTTCGTTGATCTTGTGTTTTAAGTATTGAAGCATAAAGCAAAAAAATCATGAATATCTATTATCTATATGTATATTAATTATACAAAGAAAGCTCCCGGTTCCGTATTTCAGCACCTTTTTTTATATGGAGTTTCATCGAGCTTTTCTTTAAATTTTATAATGGCAACACTGATCTGCATCAGTTCGGGGTTGTGTTCATTACTTTGGGGTTACGTTCCTGGGTAACTTTGGTGTTAAGTTCGGTGTTTGCCACCGATAAGTATGCAATACATGGATTTATTGGAACTTTTTTCATTATTCTGCATGGTAAAATATTTTGCAGGTGTCCTTTTGTCTGCTTGCTTGCATGGGAGGATTAGGCCTACAGGGGATATCTTTGAAAAAAAACGCGCTTTGAAACTTAAGGTGCAAATTGAGGGAATATATAAAAACGTTATGTCACTCATATACCTTCAATTTGTACAATTGCACAGCGGTCTCCTAGTTAAATGTAATTTGTGAAAAGAATATAATTAATTTCGTCACCAAAGTAAAATTATTCATTGATAGTATCTGAATAATATCATGGAGGAGGGTGATTTAATTCAAGCAGCACAATAACAGACCTTTCCATATTTCGCCTTCGAGTTCTAATATTTCTGCCCATTACATTTCATAAAATTCGAATTGTTTGCTGTCGCATATTTCCGGAAGTATATTGATAACTATAAATTCTACTTTTGATTAATGGGGCATAGTCAGCCAGATGTACACTCGTATCATTGTTATCACTATGAGATTGAGTTCACTACACAAAATTCAGGCCAAAGGGCACACAAAGCTTACCAGGTTGGAAAAATTTTACTGCCACGAAATAATATATAGAGATATAGAGATAGAGAGGGCTGCAAATCATAGATTTATCATTTTAAAACTGTACGGTTTCCCTCCGATTAGAAAATTTACCAAATGAATATAAATTTTTTCAATATGTGTACAGTACATGTGTAAGCAAGATTTTAGGTCACTGTTTAGAAAACCTCGCATATGCGACAATCCGTTGATCTAACAAGCGAATTAAAAAAATTCCATAGAGAGGGAGGAAGGTATGGTAAATGAAGTTTTTTAGACACATAAAATACGGTGTACGTAACTTTTATAAAAGTATGTGATGAAAGAAAAAGGATTAAAGTAAAATTGATTTATATGCAGTGTGAATATTTCAAATGACAAAACCTTTTCGTGGAATATATTTCAAAAATATTAAAATCTTGTAAGGAAATTGTGTGAGATCGTAAGGTGCATGACTGGGGATGAAAGCATTGATGGAGCGAGCAGTAGTAACTTTGGCCCATTTGCAATGGGACCCTTTAAGACAAACAGAATTGTTTACTGGAAAAATAGTAAGATTAATTAAGAAGTAGAAATCTGCCAAACCCTAGGCATTACCTATCTACTATTTAGCTGACCGGAATGAGTCCTTAAATAGAGATAACATTTTCCAAGTACTGTCACTGTGTCTAAGCTACAAGTCGCTCTTGTTGACTCAATCAAATGCCTCGATATAAATTATAGAAGTAGAATAGTCTCGAAACTTAAGTAAATCTAATAAGACACTCACTAAAAATCAGAAAAATTACTGAATTGCAAGGTATTTAAGAACCGATTTATATATCAAAATAGCAACAAACCACAATTGTATTAAAAAATGTAAAATTAAAGTTAAGGTAGATCTAAATTATTAGCACTACGACTCCTGCGAGTATCAATTTAAATTTCAAATCTCCCAACCGAGATCCAACCAAGAGAACGCGGACATTTTTGTATCTGGCATGGTTCTAAGGGGTCTTTTTTGCGGTTTTCCGAGCAGACAGAAAAAACGATGTTCTTTTTGGTGAAGGAGGTGCAAGTGAACAGA
>QYTT01092972.1:16561-29380 GCA_006980735.1 Dasypogon diadema
TACCAGGTTGGAAAAATTTTACTGCCACGAAATAATATATAGAGATATAGAGATAGAGAGGGCTGCAAATCATAGATTTAACATTTTAAAACTGTACGGTTTCCCTCCGATTAGAACATCTACCAAATGAATATAAATTTTTTCAATATGTGTACAGTACATGTGTAAGCAAGATTTTAGGGCACTGTTTAAAAAACCTGGCATATGCGACAATCCGTTGATCTAACAAGCGAATAAAAAAAAATTCCATGGAGGGGGAGGGGGTATGGCAAATGTAGTCGTTTTTGTCACATAAAATACGGTGTACGTAACTTTTATAAAAGTAGTAGTGAAAAAAAGGATTAAAGTAAAATTGATTTATGTGCGGTGTGAAAATTTCAAATGACAAAACCTCTTCGTGGAACTTTAGGAATATATTTCAAAAATATTAAAATCTTATTAGGAAATTGTGTGAGATCGTAAGGTGCATGACTGGGGAAGCATTGATGGAGCCAGCAGTAGTAACTTTGGCCGATTAAGATAGCTAATCTAAAGGAATGGAAGTCAGTGACGAAAAACAAGCTGGCTGCAAAAAAAGAGATTTCGACAAGAGGTAATCTTAACACATTTGAATCTTGAATTTCGCAAATTCGACCTCAGATTCCTGATCAGCGACTCCAAAAATCCACGTATACCAAATTTAGTGCATATCGGTTCATTTTCAAAAATTCGACCCCATATTGGAATTTTGACTGCCATATTGGGTCTGCCATTTTTGATTTTGTCAACCTACCACACCAACTTTTTAGAGGCGTCTATCAGCTAAAGTTTGAGTTAAAAAACGACCCGATCGGTTGGGAACTTTTATTTTTACAAGATTTTTTTGCTGGACACTCGGTTTTTCTCCGGCTTCCGGCCGCCATATTGGATTTTTGAAAGGCGCACTCGGTATTTGAAAGTAGATGCTCTGAGCTTTAAATTGAGCTCTTGGTCGATTTTTATGGTTGCTTCTAATTTTGGTCGTAGCTCTGATCCGGTTGACGCGGATTGTCCCAAATATATTCTTACACTTGAGTTTTATTTTTTTCGCTGAAATAAAACTCACGTCTAAATTTTATTCTTTAAAATCATGAATAATAATTATTAACTGAGTAATTACCTTTTTGATCAAAAATAGAACTCATAATGAATCCTCAAAAATTATTCTGCGACTGCTCATTTTTAGCATGCTTGGCGAATTTGTTCAGATTTAATCATATTAAAACTTTTATTCATCCATAATTTGTGCGAACAAATTAAAAATAAACAATTCCTACTAATACATAGAAGCAAGTAGAGTCAATTTGTGAAAATTACTGAATGGCGATATAGAACTGAAACAAAAAACGTATTTCTTGCCTTGCTTCACTTTGATATAAAAGAAGTTTGATATAAAAGAAAGGTTTGAATTTCAATCTAAAAGCGTAATTTTCATAAATTTGTGTTAGTTGCTTTGTTGTTTTCTTACAACATTAGAAGGAATATATGTTGGACTTATTATTTTGAGTTTTATTTTTGTTAAAAAAAAAAAATAATACTCAATCAATAATTGTTATTTGTGGTTTTAAACAATAAAACTCAGACGTGAGCGAAAAAAATAAAACTCAAGTGTAAGAATTATGTATGATTCCTAACAATAAAACTCAGAGCTGAGTTTTGTTTTTAAGCAGAAGAAATATAACTCAGATTTAATAATTACTAACGATTTCAGAAAAATAAAATTTAATAATAATAATTTCTTACAGATATTTATTTTTTTAAGTACGATTCTGGAATTCCTTCATCTGGTGGAAAAGGGCAACAAATATGTGTCTTATAATTAAGTACCAAGCGATTTACTCATCTTTTACTAATTGATTTTTTCAACTAAAAAATGAGAAATAATTATTATTTTCGGTCCCTGGTTCTCGGATTCTTGTTGAGAAGTGCGGCTTCTGGGGTAGAAGGGAAACTCATTATTAAAATGAGACTCCCAACGGCCATTAGTAATGAAGCCCTCAAGGCTGTTGTGGAATAGGAGCCAATAGGAAAAGTGAGTACCTCACGAACTCACTAAAGCCCTGTTTTTGCTTAGTCGGCAAAAGAAGGATCCATTTTTATGTCGACTTATAACCTGTGATGAAAAATGGATTCCTCACAATAACCGAAAAAGAACCGGGCAGCGCTTGGATGCTGACCAAATTCCTGCGCAGACACCGAAAGGGCATCTGCATCCACGAAAAATCATGGTGACTGTATGGTGCACCAATGAGTTGTGCTTTGCTCGTTTCTCCGACCTTGGCAAGCATTTATTGCTGATTCCTACTGTGCAGGATTGGAAATAATGCAGGATAAATTGAGGCAAAATCAGGCAACTTTGGCCAATAGCCTTGGACCTGTTGCACAATAATGCACGGTCACATATTGCTCAAACGACGAAGCAAAAGCTGGTTCAATTAGGACACGAAGTTTTTCTTCAGTGACCATATTCACCTACCCTTTCCCCAACAGATTACCATCCCTTTCGTAGCTTAGAGCCATTACCTCGAGCAGAAACGTTTCCGTAATGACGTGGAAATAAAATCTGCCTTCGAAGACCTCAGATTTTTTACATAAGAGAGATAACTGCCTTTACAACCCTTTGGGAACAAACCATTGAATCAAATGGAATTTATTTTGATTACTAAGATTCATTTGGTTCGTCTGACAACATCCGACCAACCTAATAGTTGTTCTGTTCGTATAGAACGAACATGAACTTTATGGTAAGTTATATAGAAGGCAAAAACAACGCCGATTTGTTATGCAATAAGTACTTTTCAAAAAAGTATAGTTATAGTGGTCTATCTTTGTACAGTCCTGAACTATACAGTCCTTAAAATGAATCCGAATTAATAATTGGGGGAATCTAAGGATTAAAGTAAAGGAGTGCGAAATCCTACGAGGTTAGCACAATCGAGATGCAGTCTATTGCAACAAATTACCGATAAAATGTAGAAAATTACTGCAAGCAAAAATATCAATTATGTGGACATATGACGTCATAATATGTACCAAGGTGGTAAAAAACCGATGAAATTTTTATTCATTTTACATTCGAAATTTAATATCTCGGGTATATGTATATACTGATTTTCAAAATTCTTTTTTGTTGAGTTGCCTATGGAAGGGGAATGGATTGGATTGAAAGTATAGGGGATAGAAACCCGATTTTCTTGCAAATGCAAGCTTCACTTATAATATTTCACATAAAATGTTGCAAAAAACGCAGATAGTAGAGCACTATTACTAAAATAATAAATTCACTGCATATAGGGGTGTCTTTGTATAAGCGAGTGATTGTTTTATCACCCGCGATTTGATGATTGAGTGAAGAACCTAATCACTGAAGATACTTGCCTTGATACAGAAGCAGTACAAGAACGTTTTTAGAGTTTCAAAAAAATTCTCCTAATAATGTCGGTGTCCCTGGCTGCCTCACCAAGAATTTGGAACCAAATTGACTTGAATTCACTTAACTCACTGAACACTGTGAGAACAATAATATTTATTTACATAATTTCGACTTTAATAATCACAGAATGCTACTTAGGTTAAAAAATGAAAATTAGGTAGGTACTTAGCTTTGATTAATTCGAATTCTCACGAATTTCCAGAAGCTCACACAAAACATTTGACACCTTTTGTACCTTTTTTTCGTATTTTCTGCTGTCGCGAGCAACCCGATACCCATCTGAAAATTCTTGACGTGAAAACTGTCCTAATCTGAAGAATTTTCTAATATGAAATTTGTGTGTGTGCTTCAGGAAATTCATGGCATTTCGTTCTTATGGGACTTTTCTTGAAATTAAATTAAAAATTTCGTAAAAGGATAGCACTTTTTTTTAAGACATGATTTCAAAATAGGTTGTCTCAGTTTAAAACACAAATCTCTGATAAGGTGATAGATCTCGTCGGAATGCCAGATTGTGAAGAAAATATCGGTGAGGGGTAAAATGCCTCATTTCCGTGGCGGAAGGGGATTTGTGTTCTAGGGTACCTTTTTCACTTAACATCCTGTACCGTATACACCTTATTAAGCCCGTTGTAGCGGCATTTGATAGAGCAACATTAAGTCGTTTCAGTTAGTCCTCAACTACCCTTCTACCTTCTCTTTCGTCACGGGTTATAAAATTTCAAACTCCAAAAAATTACCAAATTTTCGGCTTGTTTTCGAATTTTACTAAATCTTCCGCCAAGAAACCCCATTACCATATCGATGCTGTAGTTTAAACAGTCCCTAACCCACAAAAAGCTAATTTTAGATCAGATGGAAAAAATGAATCTACGGCATATTTTCTTGCTATTTAAATTTTTGCAAATACAAATAAGATAACATTTCCCTTGCATATCTGCTATTTACAGAAGAAATTTTGTGGGTTACAACCTGTTGCACTAATGCCCTGTTTTTCAGTTAAACTTTAAGCATTCGTTTAATTAAACTCATAAGCAGTTTAAACCAAGAACTTAAACTCGTGGTGTTTTCCAAGGAAAGTCAAATTCATTTAAAATTTCCAAGTGCTAACATTTCCAGTTCATGTTCAAGTAAAGTGATTTTAGAAGGAAATAATTCAAAGAGCGCAAAATTATTGGAGTTAGTCAAAAAATATAGAAATGCAATTGAAAGTGAAAAAAGTGATGTGGTTTTCTTGGCAGGAAAATTGCAAACGAATTTTGTAATTGCAGAGCAATCATCCATAATAATCGAATAGACATATCGAAAGCAACGCGAAGCTAGATAAAAGATGTCACTGGGAATAAAAATATGAAGGACGCAAAAGCCTGCACACCATATTAATCACCGAAGCGCAAATTAACGTACAGCAGACAATTATCTTCAAATAAATGGCAGCAGCTTGTGGAGAAAAAGATAAAACTACTACAGGCAGGGTTCAGGATCCAGGTAACGGCCAGCCTAAAAGAAAGAAAACTCAAAGGATCAAGTCCACATGAATTTCAGTAAATACTTATCTGATATTCCCTGGAGTCTGGAATCGGCTGCTATCTTAGCGAGATGAGTCCTTCAGTCACAATGAAAGTCCCAAATGACATTTCTCACTTTCGCGAATTGCAACATTTAAAACTTAAACGAGAATCGATCAATTGAAAATCTAATGAAACGATGAAAGGGCTGAACAAAAACGTCGAAATGAGGGGAAATGCAATTTCTAAAGGGCGGGACAAAATACTTGAGAATACCACTAGGTATATGCGGTATTTTCAAATTTTCGCTATGATCTAGATTTTTCTTGATCCACTACAAAGGGTCTAACAGAAATCGCAGAAAATCCCTGAGGCATTAAAAAGTTAATATCGGAATCGCCTATACCACATTTTTGAATTCTCGTTAACTATCGAATTAAATTTTGGAAGCAATAAAAGATTTTTGAAATCTGGTCCTGGTTGAATATCGTTGTAGTATTGTAGTTTCCTTGACTGTGGACTCACTTTGTTAATATTGAATATTTTGCTGAATTACAAACGTAAATTGTCGATTTTCATAAATATCAAGACAAATACAAGTGGAGCAAATTAGTGGAGTGAATTGGTGCAATAAATAGAAATTTCAGAACACTGGTGTTTTTCTCTAATAAAGTGAGAAGTCTAACAAGTGAACTTGTGGCCCAGTTGGTTAAGTGGCGGCTCGCGACGCTAGAGATGGACGGTTCAAATCTGGGGCTTTTCGTGGTTAAGTTTTTTTTTTCTTTTTCCAGACACTTTTTGGTATTCATGAAAGTATAGTGAAATTTTATAATTTACGACTATATATTTTGGACTCAAATAATTATTTTTTGAACTCTAAACATTTAATGGTCCTTCGAGCCGGATTTAACGGAAACCTAACTTAAAGAACTCATAACTAGAAATCAGTGAAAGTTAATCTTAAACTCTAAAATTGTGTGAGAAACTTTAAAATTCACGGAAAGTTAAAGCTGCAAGAACACCTAAGAACAACAAAGAAAGAAGTTGCTGGAAACTTGGCGGAGAAGACAATTTCAAATCATCATATCGAGCAGTAGAACAAACTGGTAAGTCCATTCCAAGATATTATCGGTGCAGGGGAAGCTACGATATTAATACCAAAATGGATGGTTTAATCAAGAACCAATTTGCCCAAAAGGAGATTATCGAAAGATTCATTATTAATTACAAAAAGGATAACAAGGAGAAAAGAACGAAAGCATATTACCAAAAAAGACTAAAAAACTTCGAAGAACTCTGGGATGAGTTTAAAGAGCGGCATAAAGAAATTCTTGTCTTAAAATATTCCAGTGAGGATTTCGATGCGGCAAAGGTTGACTATTTCAAAAAGGACATTTTCTCCGCAGTTGAGGAATTTTTCTTTTCTAACTACGCTCTTATTGAAGAAAGATTCGAGAAGGAATTTCCTTCTAAGGCCGAGAAAACTGAAAGGTCGACTGCACTGAAGCAATCTGTAGTTAAGGAAAATAGTTTGTCTTCGATCAAACTGCCAAAAATACATTTGGACAAGTTCAGCGGTGATTATAAAAAATGGCCCACGTTCCACGACTTATTCAAGACGTTAGTACATGACAATGAATCTTTATCACCAGTACAGAAACTGCAATATTTAAAATTGCATCTGGATGGAGAACCAGAGCAACTTTTGCGACACTTTTATGTAACAAATAGCAATTATACGGCGGCTTGGAATCTATTGAAAGATCGTTATGACAATAAGCGAATTCTCGTAAACACTCAGCTGAAAGTATTACTTTCGCAGTGCACGTTGAAAACTGAATCAGCCCAAGGGGTAAAAGGACTGCTAGACACTACAACGGAATGTGTACAAGCATTAAACAATTTAGGAATAGACACAGCAAACTGGGATCCACTGGTTGTATACCTTATAGTTCAAAAATTGCCACTGGAAACACATCAGTTGTGGGAGCAAAGTGTTTGTACAAGTAAAGAGCTGCCATCTTGGAAAATGTTGCAAGAGTTTTTGGAATCCAGGTTTAGAACCTTAGAGGCAATCTCTTCGAGGAAAGCACCAAACAGCAGAGATCAAAAATTTCAGCATAATAAACCTAAATCAGGACATCAATCATTCCATATAGCTACAAATTTATGCTGTATGAACTGTCATGGCTCACATAGTATACGGCAGTGCCCCACATTTTTGTCACTTAATCCCACCAAACGAATGGAGTTTGTAAAGCGAAAGGGACTGTGCATCAATTGTTTGGGATCTGGGCACATATTGGTAAATTGCCCCAGTCAACAAAGATGTTGGTACTGTAAGCAACGCCACCACTCACTCCTTCATCGAAAATAGAACGAAACGGTAGAAAACAAAGATCATACCAATGATAACAAAGACAATACTCAACATATACGAACAAGTTATATCAATTCTCAATCAACTGAAAACCACATTGATACCAACAACAATACTTCATTACAAGCTTCAAGGAACCAAACTCTTTCCGTTAACGCTGAGTGTTTCACACCTGAACGAATTCCATCCACCCATGCAGACTTGAGCTCATTCATGGTGAGCAAGACTCCAGTAGAACAGGTGTTGTTAGCAACAGCTATGGTGAAAGTCATCTCTCAAACAGGACAAGAACAGATCGCAAGAGCACTTATCGATCAAGGATCACAGGCTTCGTTCGTAACAGAAACATTAGTCCAGGACCTAAAATTAAGAAGAGAGGCAATTAATGCGAATATTCATGGTTTGGGGAAAGGACGGGTTAATCGTGTTGATTATAAAGTTAATTTCAGGATCAAGTCCTTAAGGAATGAATTCGAAACAGAGGTGTCTGGACTGGTTCTTAAAAGGTTAACTGATCTCCTGCCCAACAAGGTTATTAACGATCCAAATTGGAACCACCTCAAGCAACTTGAATTAGCAGACCCCCATTTCCACCAACCAGGCAAGATTGATTTACTTTTAGGAACGGATGTTTACTGTCAGATCTTAATGGAAGGAGTGATAAACAGTTTCAGTAATAGCCCCATGGCACAACGTACACAGCTCGGATGGATATTATCTGGAAAGATAGGCAGACCAATTGAACCCTCAATTAATGTGCACAATTTTCATCTATGTTCAGATCTGGAAGATCAATTGAAGAGGTTTTGGGCTTTGGAGGAAATCCAGGAAGCAGGCACATACACAGAGGAGGAAAATAAGTGTGAACAATTATTTTCTCAAACTACAAAGCGATTACCAGATGGCCGATATGAAGTGTTGCTACCATTTCGGGAGGAAAACGAAAACAATCACTTAGGACAATCAAGAAACAGGCAGAAAAATACCAATGAAAGGAAAGACATGATTTAGAAGTGAAGCTGCTGAAAGAACAGCAGCAGTATTAAAATCGAAAATTATGAAAGAGGAGTCCAATCTAAATAAAGCAAAACTTAAATTAGAAATATCCGCCTTACGCAAAGCAAATAATTTGAAATATTTCTAAAATAAAACGTAATTTTAGAAATTTTTAAACTTATTTATGAATTTTATTATCCCTTCATCCAATTACAGGTATAAACTTTTCTTGCTGACTAACGTTCAGTACTTTCTAAAATAAGTCCAAAGTATTCAATAATTGCTTCTCTTCGGGTACCTACATCATCTGATGTGATGTGATGACTATCCACATCTACTAATGTGTACTGCTCTTGCTCCTCAATGAAATCATCCAACGGTAGTAGATCAAATTCACTCTGAATGCAGAAAATACTGTGCAGAATCCCTATTGCTACTACAACACTTTGTACAGTAGGGGGAGGGGGGCAAGACGGGGTAGTTATCTTTTATTTAATCTTTGGAACCAATCTTTTAAGTAATTAACAAAAAGGTAATATTTATTCACTATCTTTAGCGTAATTAACGATTAAATGAAAAAAGTCATTTCTCCCTATCTTGCCCTACAGGCGGGGTATCACGGGGTAAACCGTTGGGTATCTAATAAATACAACGAAAAAAAAACATAGAATATAATTTTTGGCAGGTTAAATCAACATTTTGTAATAAGAATAAACTTTTCAAAATATAATTACAAAGTAGTTATCTTTAATCTGGTAGACACAATAAAAAACATGAAGTGCCTCATCGTCCGCATCATCTACTCCAGCACAACCACAATGTGTCCATTTTATGCATTTCAGGCAATTTATATTCAACCTTCAATAGATTCTCTCCATAAACCACGGCAGTAAAGACATTGAGTATTGTCAGCATCATTATCACTCTCATAATATACAGCTTTGGATGTTAGCCTTGAACACACCTCATCTTGCCTCATTGAGTGAATTAATGAATAAAAATTATTAAAACTATGAGGGTGCACTGCAAATTATTTTAAAATTTCTTACCTTAATCTTTGTTTTCCAGACTTTTTAGGAACTTAAACTTGTGACAATAATTTGATTCTTCGATACTTTTTCCACACCCTTAAAATATTGAAAAAAGATAGAAGAACTTGTCAAAACCTGTTTTAATTTTATAACGTCCATACGCGACTTTCCTCTGCGATGGTTGTCAAGCGACAGAGGGGGAGCGGGGTAGGCGCGTCTATATGAATTTTTTCTTTTCCAGAATTTTGTATAGTTTAGGCTATAAACCGGGTACCCCGTCTTACATCACAACCCCGTCTTGCCCCACTCTCCCCTTCTAATTTCCAGATCTTTAAAGATTCAGATCCAAGATCTGTATAAAGATCGGGATCTTGTGTTGTTGTTGCAATTATGTGTCTAAGTGAGATCCGGATTTTGAGATCTGTATGAATCTTGTGCAAAAAAAAACACAGCTAATGCAATTTTATACATGATATGCCGTAATTATCAACCGATTTCTATTGTAACAGACGAAGGATTTATAACGTTATTAAAATTATTAGCGCCAAATATTACAAGATACCGCGTCACGTCCTAAAATAATTGACTTATTAGATAAAAAAATATGACTCCATGAGTAAAAAAGTGAAGAATTCACTAAAAGGTAAATATTTGACTCTAACCACGGACATTTGGACAGATATATTAAATCCCAACTATGTACTATTAAACCAAATATGTTGTCAAATCAAGAGCTAAACGACATTCAAGATTGTATAAAAATTGTATAACCTATTGAGGTTGTAACAAAAGATTTATGTGGACAGAAGTATGTAACCGCAAGTAAAATTATTCCTACTGTGAACTGTTTAATACAAAAAATTTCAACTCTACAAACTGAGGATGGTTCAACAGCTGGGAAGTTGAAATAAAATTTAGAAAGGGAGTTACTTCACAGGTTTGAAAAGATCGAATTTTGCCGCAAATTGGCATCCTGAACTTTACTTGACCCAAGATTTAAAAACATTCACAATTTCACATTAAAAATCCAATAGCATTTGTAGCAGCAAGAAAAGTAATCGAAAACGAAACTGCTTCACCACAGGACATGAATGAAGCTTCAGACAGAGATGTGTGCTAAGGACTTTCCAAGGAAGCAGACGACCATCATCTCAAGCCATCCAGAAAAGGCCGCTGATGGATTATGGAAAGTTCGCATAGAACTGGCTAAACATCATGATAAAGCTTCTGTGGATAATAACACTGATGACATTAAAATGGAATTTAATAATTTCATCAAATCAGAACTATCTTCAATATCGACTAATCCAATTGAAATCTGGGAAAAACTGAAGCCATTGTATCCGAACTTATATAAGTCATCTCAAAAATTTCTATCTATTGTAGCCACTTCAGTTCCTTGGAGGAGACTATTTGTTATAGATACGCAGCCCCCTATCAAGATAATATAAAATCTTATTATTTATTATTATTGTTAAAAGTATTCGAGGGATCTCGAACCAGACCTCGTCATATGGGTCCCTTTTCGTCCCTCTGCCAAGAGCCGTCTCAGCTAGTTCCTGCCGAAAGATTCCTCGGCAGACCCCTGACCTCAACGCCTCTTGTCATATCGAGCATTTGCTTGTAGGTTAGCTGCTCCATGCTAACCATAGGGCTGCCGGTAACAGCCAACCTCCTGCTCGCCAAGGCCGGACATTCGCACAGAATGTGCTCCGCCGTCTCAGTATTCTCCAGAAACAGGTTGCATGTATCATCCTCCAGGATCCCCAACCTTTTGAGATGATGTCCGAAGCCACCGTGTCCAGTAGTCAATGAAACTAACCAACGGAGAGTTCCTTGCTCCATGCTTAAAACTCTCCTTTTGGTCGTTCCGCACGACAGCCTAATCGTTTTCTTAGCCTGTCTGCCGGTTGTCATACTATCCCATCGATTTTGATGTTCCTTTATGACCCAGTTCTCGATTAGGGCTTTCACCATTCCCCCTCCAACGGCAGAGAAAGGTTCCGGCCCTAGGAACTCCATAGCCGAACCCTGCTTTACTAGGGCGTCAGCTTTTTCATTCCCATCGATCCCAGTGTGTTCTCTAATCCAACAGAGTGTTACCTCATTTTCTGAAGTACACTCGTTGAGCTTCTGTACACATTCCATCGACAGGGATAAAACCACCTGCGTCCGATCCATGCATCTGACCACGGCTTGATTGTCCAGTGCAATGAGGATTTTACTCCCTCGCACCTGACCCTCTTTTAAGTAGTCCAACGCACAAATCAGAGCAAGCATATCTGCTTGGTAAACCGAGGTGCATCTTCCCATAGCAGGACAAGTCCAGGTCTTCAGAGAATATCCCTGCACCTGCCCTGCCGTCAATCATAGATCCGCCCGTAAATCCTATTATTACCTTTTCCCTAATTCTACTTTCCTTTCCAATATAAGATAATCTTGATTTCACATTTTCCCACGTTCCGTACATTTCTCATGCTCCAAACGGATAGCTAAAATCATAACATTAGTTCTCGGAAGTTATTCAATCTCGTTTCCCACAACGGAGAATACCCAGAATTTGCCCAAAACACCTGTCAAGAGGTCATGAAGCTCCCATGAAGTTAAAATACAGTGATAGAATGTAAGTTAGTTCCGTTCGAGCTTTCAAGCCGCTAAGTCGGGAAAAGAATGTTAAAGTAGCTAAATAAAAAGTTGGTAATAAAAAGTTAAGTATTTTTTTATAATAAAGGAAATCTTGAATTAAAACTACTATTCTCGAAAACTGGAAATACTATAACTCAAAAGGGGAACAGATTAAGTGAAGATAATGTTGAAAAGCTTATTTTTTTACATGAATTAGAAGCTTCTGAGTGGGAGTAAGATAATAATCTGCTGTTTATGAATTCTTGTTTTTGTTTATTGTTTTTTGTCTGTTTTTCAGAAATATATTTATTTGTATATTATCATAATAAAAAGGTTGTGTTTTTAAATTAAAAAGTGGTATATACTGCTAACAGTCCTTATAAATCCCGATCATATTCAGTAATCTGATAGTATAGTAATAGTATAGTACAACACTTAGAACTTTATCATTCATTATACCCTAGGCATATACTTTAGCAACATGTACTTTAGCAAAACCCAAATATCTTAGCAGAAAATGAACCAACTCGGGCAACTATCTCAGAGGGCTGCCATATGAGAGTTTTATTTTTTAAAGTTAGAAATTTAATTTTTTTTCAACAGTTTTTGCGATCGTCGTGAAAATATGCATATCGGTTTTCAAGGTCGGTGATTGCGAATCCAGAGTCGGATTTCTTAAATTCAAAATGGCGGACCCAATATGGCGGTCGTAATTGTTAATTTTTTCAAAAGTTTCTCGATCATCATGAAAATAAGTCCATAAAAGGTGCGTCGACAGATTGCGGATAGTAGGACTTGTCTGCTGATTTGAAGGTCAGCTGCGAATAT
>QYTT01092973.1:7486-19823 GCA_006980735.1 Dasypogon diadema
AACTGTTACAACTAAACAGGCAACCTTTAGGAATGTTGATATCTGTCCTCACGGGGCACAGCTCCTTGAAAGCACATCAACAGAAGATCGGCCGCTCAAATGACGCCGACTGTAGGGGGTGCGGAGAGGAGACGGAAACGGTAACGCACTTTTTGTGTCACTGTCCGTCACTCTCGAACAAAAGACGCAGATTCCTAGGACACCACTTCTTTGATGAACTACACGAGGTAGGCGAAAGGGGGTGGGAGCGTATCCTGGGCTTCTGCTCCCACGGGTTTTGAGATAAACATGGTTGGATGAACAATGGGCCTAGTAGTGGCCTACGTTCAGGGGACTGTTTCTGAATGGTCCACACAACTGTTAAAAAAAAGAAAAAAAATATCCTCAACTTGATCTAAATTAGCATTTAAGTAAATTAAAAATTATTATATTTCGAATTTTTAATAAAATATGACTTGGAAAGAAAACATAAACGAAGAAATCTACAAAATTGTTTCTAAACTTATTTTAAGAGCACACATTAAAATACGAATTTCCTAAAAAAATTTATGTTTCGATTATAAAATAAAATAAATTTTACGAAATCCATTTATTAGAATAGAGCCCATTGTCCATCATACAAATCAGTGTCAAATGATTTTGATCAAATGATAAAAGGAATGTGTGAATGAACTTTAGTTGCTCTGTTAGCACTATTATTCTTAAGAATATTTTTGTTATTATTTTTCGAACATTTACTTCGTAATATATTTGTCTTATTACTTGCTGTTAGCTTTTTACTAAAAAGAGCATCGCAGTTAAAGTGACTGGACGGGCTTCCAGTCATAGGTCTTTACGAGACAAACAATTGCATGTGAAAGTTTTTCGCCCGTTTCTTACGAAAAAGCCCTATAGCCGTAACTTCTGCACAATTCTAATGCAATATTATAGAAAAAGAATGCTCCTTTTAAATGAGTGCTTACTCTCTCTCCTACTCCCCTTTGTTTAGGAGCTAAGAATTTTTAAAATTAAAATACCCTTTTTTATATTCCTTAATATGAAATAAACGTATATTTTTTGAATAATTTATTAAAGTATTATTAAGCTTAATTGCTTGCGAAATAGTGAAAACTACAACGATGAAGGCCAAAATGTACAGAACACAAGGTAATAGGTCTGTTCTTCTACTTTGGGCTAAAAAATTATTTGGCGAAAACTTTATGTGAAGTGGTGGTATAATATGTCTGAAGTAAGAAAACGGCGTTGGACTAAAAATTTATGTCAAATGATTTTGGTACTCTTCTTTAATTTCTTTTCGCTGATGACGTCACTGCGGCGAAGTTGTGTAGAGATTTTAAGTAATTTACACACAAAAAATCGAAATAAGAACGCCTTTTGATTAAAAGTAATGATTTTTAATTATGTAGTTGTAGTACTAGATATACGTAGCGGGATATATTTTAGTCTGTTATGCACTTAACATCGTTTTGACACTCTTGTTAACTATTCGAAAATGTCTTTCGTGTGTTATAATGCACACTACAGAGCATGCGCTAAGCGAACTAGAAAAAGGCATCGTGGAACCGTGCCTTAAGTTTACTGTCCCAATCTGGGAACTAGGAAGCCCTAAAATAACGGACCCAGGCAGGAAGGTAATATACAGCGTACAGGGACTTCCTGTTTTATTGTCACAACACGATCACAATTTATGAAAAAATTATAAGTTTCTCAGATGGCTTTACATGTGCCAAATGTGCGAATAATAGCTGTCCAATTTAGCTATGTTAATATGTATATCTAATAAATATGTACACAAATATATAAATCCCAGTTAAAGTGCCACATTTTGTTTTTAAAAAATTATACAACTAGGGCCATATAGTGTAGTTATTTAGTTGAAATGTCTGTATCCCCCCTTGGGTTTAATAAAATGTCAATGAACAGAAAAATTTCTGTTTATTTGAATCTATTAAATCAGCTGCGACATATTGCAAGCACATGAATAGAGCTTGTCTACCAAAAGTTTACATTGTCTACGTAAACTATGCATTATCTACATTGTCTACGCATTGTCTACCCGGAATGTAGACAATGCAAATCTACGCGTAAATACCCATCACTGGACCTTATGCGTGCGGAAGTAAAGCGGTCTTTGATTATTTGAAAACTTTCAACGTATGAAATTGAAGGACTTTCCTTACTTGTGTCTCCCTACTCTGATTACTTGAAGTCAAATGAAAGATACTTATATAACGAAATTCGGTAAATTCTTGATTCTTTATTCTCAACAAAAATTAGAAAAATTATTAAGTCGTCCTATTGTTTGACTAACGACGGAGCTTGATGGTCATTCACTTCGCTGTGAGTTCACAAATGAAAACTTGCTTTGCATAGAAAATTTTTATCTTATATAGGATTCTTATTGCGAAGTAGTCATTGAGACAGCACTAAACGGCATTTCAAATTTGTGATGAGCTCCATGACTGTGGACGTACAATGCAAAATGAATGATGGTATATTTCTCACTAAGATGGTGTGCCACTAGCGGTTTAATTGTGAACATAGTTTACTCTTACTTTGAATATAACGAGTTGTTACTGCTGAGCTAAAGAGAATGAGTTACAAGCTACACAAAAATTAAGACATCGATTTTCTTTTGTTAAGTTGAACATGCCACACAACAAAATTTTCTGAAACCAGATAATTCGAAACTGAAGTTTATATATTTATTATTTTCTTTCCCGGGCTTAATTGCCGACTCAGAGCATCAATATCCGGGTGAGGGGATCAACAGGCAGGGTTTTTTTTACGATTATTGTTAACATTTTTATAATTCTCTACTACTACCGAATTCCAAACTCTAATATGAGGATACTTACGAAAATTTGTGGAATGTATTTTACTTTCTCGTAAACCTTGTACTTCTTTGACTTTGGATTGAATTTGCCATTCAATTTAGAGTACTTATCATAGTACCCATCGCTGTCCTTTGATAAATGTACTTTCGATGATGATGGAATAACAGCATTGTATTTGAAACCAAGATTAGGAATGTATTGCACAGCCAAAGTAGGAACTTTCTTTATTGTTTTGTAATCATTGTCCGAGTATTTTGTCACCAATTTTCCATATTTTGGCTGCTTCAGTTGACTTTCTTCTTTTGGAGAAATAGGTGCACGTGCATAGTTATCATCTTGTAGTTTGGGACGCGATGGTGGTGGTAGGACATACCTGTAGAAGCCAAATACAAAAAAAATTCTCAAAGTATTTTGATTGCAATCCTTCAGTTCTTACCTATATGGATTTGGATTGACTATGTCATCATTCTGATTTTCCCAGACAGGAGCTGGATTGTGATATGGTTGCTTTGGTATTGGACGTTCTGTACTTGTAGGTGGAACTATAGGGCCTTTATTGGTATTCCAATCAACCCGAATTGCTGATATAACAGATATAAGAGCGAAAACAACAAATACGAATTCATGACGAATCTGTAAAAAAGAAAATATTATAAATATAGAATATCGTAGTATTATTTTATGTAATTTGTGTCTCAAAAGATTTAAAAAGGAAGTTTGAGGAGATCAAAGAAGTTTTGTGTGGAGCGAATCTAGGGGTTCACTTCTTGTAAGTAAAATATGGACACCTGCTTCTCCATCCTTAAGCCCGGATTCCAGTCAGTTAATTCTAATATATTTTTAACTTTCCATTTGGAAGTTATTGTGAAGGGTCGGACTTTTCGAATCGAAAATTTCGACATATCCTCAAGTTTCGAGACCGAATCTATCGTTTTTAGAGAGATGTCTGTGTGTGCGTGTGTACATACGTTGGTACGTTCGTACTTTCGTGCATTTGTTCGTACGTTCATACGTTCGTGAACTTCTTTCGTCCCGAATATCTCGAGAAAAAATAACGTTATCGACTTCGGACCAATTTCATTTGACGCATAATTCCATAATGAATACCTGATAAAGATAATAATTTAAAATACTCTCTGAAGAGATATCGAAAATATTTATAACACAAATGATGCATATTAGGCACTCCTTTTGTAGAAATTATTTTAGTAATATCATCACAGAAGCTATTATGAAGCTTCAAAAATGGCAAAATGGGACAAAACATTAGTAGGTCTCTCTCTTTCTGTTTAACAACAGATCAATAACCTCAAATTATTATTTTTTTGATAATATGACCTTTAATATTATAAAAAAAATGTCATTACGAAATATCTTTGACTAAAAAATCGTCTGCAGAACTAACTCGGCAAATGCTGTGTGTGTTGAGCGGTATGTTCATGTCCACTACTGCTGATATCGTGAGGAATGCTCTTCGGCTGGTGGAAGGATGATATGAGGAAAAGGGTCTCACTATAAACACGAGCAAGATAGATAATTTTTACTAGAAAGACAAAGGATCTGGAAATTAAATCATTTGCGCTCTTTGCATTTGCTATCAACATTTCTAGGGATACCGAATGCCTGAATTTATTTGGATATCATTTCATCAAGTACGTATCTCTAGGAATACTATTTAGGGAACTCTCCTACGATTTTTCACAAAACTGTCGATTTTCTGTCTGATTTTTTCTTTTTAAAGTGTTTCTATATATGTATTATGTTGTGGAGGTAGTGCCTATGTTTTACAACGTTTATAACTTTAAATATATATTAACAAAGCTGACAATCTAACTGAAATGAAATGTGCTTTTGATTTCTAAATATTCAGAAAGCCTTAAATGGTCATTCCAAATTTGCAACTTTAGTAATATAATTCTTAAATATGAATGGAATTTGCATAAATACACACGTTCTACGAACTAGCTTGCGAGCATTTACAGAGAAAACAAGCACGGGGCAGCGAAATGAATCGCTTTTCTCACAAAAGCTACGGCAAATAAAAGCAACTGCGATAAAAAGAAAAGAAAAATCATCCAATATACAATTTTGTATATTTTTTCATGGAAGAAGGTTTATAAAACTATACTCTGAAATATCTCGAAGCCTTATTTTTCCATACTTTTTGTGTTAAAAATAGGACCATGTGACAGGTTTTTAACTGATTTTAATGATTTTATATGCATAATGATTACCATATAATTCTCTACGATAATATATCCTCTCATTTTTTCAAGATACAGCGGCTTAAACAAAAAAATTTCCCAATTCTCCTTGATTTTTGGAGGTAAGAACTTTGAAAAAGTGACAACAACATATTAAAATCTTTTTGACAAAATTAAAGAAAAAGGCTTGAAGATAATTTAGTTCCAGGAATTATAAAGATTTATCCAATGTTTGTTACATGGTCCTACTTTGAAGATGCCCCCTATTTTCGTCGAATTTTTGTTTAAAGGGGTTTTCCCCGTGACTTTCAAAAAATTTTTGTGAATTAGTTTTGAGGTCATGTGTAAAGAATCAAAGCAATTTACCCATAATTGCCGATTTTAGTAATTTCATAGGAGAATCCACTTAATCCGTGTTGTTCATAGTTCACTAGATGAATCGAGATATATATTTGCCAATATAACCAGGTTGAAGCACTTTCGCACCGTTAGAATATTTTTTGAACTTTATGTAACGTCGGGGTGATTCCTTGGCTCATTCTAAGAAAAAAAAAAATTGAATGGAATGGAAATTGAAAGGAGTAGTGTCTTAAAGAAATTTTGTCCAGTTCGGTACCTACAAGCACATATTGAATCACAATTTCGGAATCATTAAATGTGCGGAAACCTAATTAGTCTTGTGTCACAGGTAAGTGATTATGATTTATTTAGGTATCAACTCCATTCATGTAAATGTTTCCATTCAACGAACATTGTCTATCAAATATGAAAAATTTTCTTTTTTTCAATAAATTTAAACAAAAGCTGTATTCTCTTCAAAAACCCCCCTTATTTTTCTTTTCATTTTTTTACACAAATGAATTACTTATTATATTGTCTACAAATTCTCCATACTAAATTTGTGCCTAGCTGTTACCCTTTTCCAGATAAATCACAATCAGTATTGATATTTAATATTAATATAAAAATTATTTAATTAAATATAATACATATAAACATGTAGTTCATATAAATTTTCTGTTTCTACGTGAATCGATAGCGATGGACTCTTTTGATATTTTGAGTTGGAGAATTGGACATCTTTGAATTAAAAGAAGACACGACACAGGAATGGCTATGATATTAAAAGATAGCATGGATAAATTATAATAACATAACATTGTTTAATTGAGATGTAATAAATTTCATATGGACAATTTTTTATAGATTAAAAAAATTCATCAAATTTTTCTTTGCATTAGATGTACGACATCTTGACAGGGAACAACACTCATTTTCACGAATTTTTTAAAGCTTAGCGTAGAAGTCAATAAAGCAAAGTTTGTTGTCTATAAATAAGCATAATTTTAACTGTCCAGAAGTATATTTTATTCATAATTTTACAAATTTAAAATAGTACAATGGTAGGTGATGCTCTGAAAATGTTGCACGTATAGGCCCAGCGAATAGCCACCATTAATTCAATTCAAATCTAAATTAATTTTTTCAACCATTATACACCATCTGTCAACCATTATGCAATTAAGACGTCAAAAAACAGCAAAATATAGAACATAATAAGTAAAGAATAAGGTAATATATATATATAAAAAGAACCTAAACTAAAGTAGGTTGGAAAATAATTTTTGGGATAGTAAATTTCTATAGATAGTTTTATTTAACGAACCGAGGGTAGTCCTTTAAATAGCGAGAATATGGTCACATTATTAAAACCTTAGTTATTCAGGTTGAATAAAAGTATGTACATTGCATAGTTTTTCGTAAGTACTTAGCAATATTTTTGGTATAGAAATTGAAAGCACGTATTATATTCAAGTCAGCTGAATTAATACAATTGAGAAACCCATTTGCATTAACCTAAGTGTCTGTTACAAAATGAAAAAATAAAATTAGTGCTCTTATTATGCAACAGTTCCCTCAAATAAACATTTACGAATGTGATCCGACTGTGAATTAGACAGCATTATATTCATTATTTCATGCAAACCCTGAATTCTGCATTTTGCTGATTAGCTATGCATGAGGTCCACTGATTACTATAAAGTATATGTCTAGACTGGCGGCCGAAAAATAGTTTAACACGTAAATATGAGTGTGCAAGTTCAATAATTACTTTAAAATATCATTATCTAATATTAAGCACATTTTACAAATAACGCATTCCAAGCAAAAATTATTTTACTTCAATTGCATTTTGCATGAAATGACTTTGATTTTTGAAACTTTTAATCTGTGCTGGTACAAGTTTCTGTTTTCGGAGAATATCGCAACTAATTTAAACGTAAATGGGTCGGGTACTCCCAATGATTAAAGTTTGCCAGGTATTACTATTAATTTTTGCATCTTTTTTCTAAAAAAATAATAAAATAAATTAATTAAAAGCAAACAAATTCAAGAGGTCAGTTTGGGACGAAGAAGCATATGAAGAACTGCAGAAAAGAAATTTAATAATTGCGAACTAAGGAATAAAAGTACTTTTTACAGAAAACCCTTAGAGCATAGAGAAAAACAAGAAAATATCTCTGAACGAAAGAATTAAAATGAAAATAAAAAATGACATTAATCACAAACAGGAGGAACTTAAAAATCCTCGATGTTCGTAAAATTATTAAATTATATATGAAAATTTGAAATTAACGACGAAGTCCATAAATGAAACGAACATAGTCATTAAAGTCCCCACCTAAAGTGGAGAAGAAGCAGCGTCTTGACAAGTTTTAAACGTGAGTTTCTCGATAAAAAGTTCACTGACAACCATAGTCGGTGAAGTTTACTATATTATTGAGTATGGTCGATGTTATCGCAACATTTTATAGATGAATAGAAGAATAACACACAAATTCTCAACACATTCCGCCCTCGATAATCTTGAATGGTTTCACAAAATGTCGAACAAGCTGTCGTGATCCAGATTATGTATGAAATAATATTTGGACTTTTGCAGATTCAGCCTACTTTGTTTATTGACGTTTGTAAATTCTAACAATACCATTCTCATTCGGTAACTCGGCAGGATAACCACGGTAAACACACACACAGATCCTCCACGACTTCTGAAAGATCATTTATAAGGGCACTGATTAAAAGAGGAACCAGTATAGAACCTAGAGGAACTCCACATACGAGCAAGAGGAGCCTTGGAAATCTAACCCTCTGGCGACTATCGCATCAATAACTCTGTACCATTTGTACAGCCGAGGAAGAGAAACCATAGTTGACAACTTATGCCTACTCTACAATGAACCAACCAACCATCCAACTTGCCACGGCCAAACCAAAATCCACTTTTTGCTGGCTCTTGCGTAAAGAAAGAAATAGGCGCCTTTGTGTGGGTTTGACCACGATTTCTTATTAGTGTAGTTGTTAATATGTCAGCCAACCATGTTCTAAATATAAACCAAAACAGGGTCGAACAAAGAAAATTTATTACTAAAAATGAACTTTGTTCATTTCCGGTTCATCGTGTTAGCCAGTTGTCAGGGACAACCGTCAAATATTTGTGTGAAAATTTAAATTAAAACACCGTCCCGAGTGAAATTGCTTTCGAACTGTCAAAAGTTATTCCAACACATACATCGACATGTTTTATTTACGCGGTGTATCGATAGAGTACTAAATTTTGAACATGGTTGGTTCATGGTTTGATGGTTGGCTCATTGTAGAGCAGGCTTTAGAAACCAAAAAGGTTAGAATTTAGGGTGTTTCGTGTTCGTGATGAATTGAAAAATCTAATTTTACTGAACAGAAATATAAAACCTTGCAAAGTTTTGGGTGATCATTTAGAGATATACCGAGAAGCTCATCAGAGTAAAGCGAGTAAGTCTGCATCCATACCGCTGTACAGGCTATAGTAATAGTTCATAATAGGAGTGGCAGTGGCTTTTATAATGTGTTTGCGAACTTCAATGGACAAATTTCTGCAAGAAAACCACAATTACTTCAAAATACCATATATTTTTTTTTTGTGATCAGTACAATAATGTGATCAGGGTCCTATTTCACCAACCAGTTATCACTTTGCACTTTGTAAATTCGCATACTGTTTTTTTTTTGTTTGCAAAATGAAAAGTGCAAAGTCTTTCAACAAATTTTGAAAAGTCTTAACATTTTCTGCATTTTTCTTCGATTTTTGCAAAGTGTAAAATCGGATTGTATACAAAAATAATTGAGAAATATGCAAAATGTTGCGGAAATTACAAAGTTTCAAAATGTATTCTGAGGTACCCCTAATGTTACGAAATTGCATTGTTTAACAGCCAAGCGGGCTAAGGCGCACGTCTGCAGATTTTCTTCCCGTTTGGCGTATATTCGAATCCTGCGCTGGGCAAGGCGATATATCTGGGTACCAGTGGTTGAGGCAATTCTATACTGACGAGGATTATAATTGCGAAGCCACTGGGATATTGCACAATAATTTCATGCCAAAAATTGTGGCTTACTTGCAACATTTGTCAGGATAATTTCCCAAACTCCCCTTCTCTAATTTCGTTCCACCTAAGCTGTGCTGTGTTTATCATACGGTTGTCCCTTGGCAATATCCTAAGAAAATGCTAAGAATTTCAACCGGGATGGATTTTCCTTCCAATGTGCTGATGAATTTGAAATTTACAGCAATAAATAACTTGTTAAGGGAATTGAAAACATTTCGCCAGAGTTAATCAAAATCATATTTTCCTTCACTTTAAAAGTTCTGTTCTTTAGAAAGAGGATCTTCTAAACCTCACAAAGCTTCTAAACCATCGAATTTCCATCGGATCAGTTTACATTGCTATTTGGGTAAAGCCCTCCTACCTAAACATAGTCAATGGTTAAAACTTCACTAATATAATTCGTTTCCTTTGCCTATAAAATGTGGAGCCCCACAAGTTTCCATTCTTGGGCCACTCGTATTTTATTTATATGTAAAATGATTTGTCTTCGATTTTGCAATCAATTCATCTTTTCATCGATAATGAGGAGATTAAGATATTCAACTAAGTTGCAATCAAAGTTATTGAAATCACTCTTCATGGCTCATTATAATTACGGCACTCTATTATTTTTAAAACCAAATTTAAATTTCGAAAGAAAACTATACTGCATTTCATGCATCCACTTTCTTATAAATACCCGCCCCTTGGATGTTCTGTTCTACCCGTAGAAGCTTGAAATTTATAAATGGTTTCATATACTATGTAATCCCAATTTGTTGTTTTCGAGCTAACGTATCTTTCTAGCTTCAGTTTTGTTATTTTAAGCCGCACGGCGATTGTTGAATGTTTTGTTCTCCATCTCACTTAATTGGCTATCACAACAACATTTTCCTTTATATCCCTAATTATCATAAGTCTTAAAAATTAAATTTTACTTTATAGTGCTTGCTTGGTTCTTAATTACATCGCCTGTGGAAAAGTGAGTTAGTATAAGTCACAGTTTTGAAAAATCCAATTTTTCTTTCCCAATGAATTGACTGTACATTCGGCGATTGAAGGAACCGCTTTCGAAAAAGAGCATTTTTAACAAAAACTGTGCGCTATTGTGATGAATTCTGCAAACCTTTAAACACCAAATTTTGCTTTATTATTTAATTCCAAAATTAATTTACTTGGATTAAGCTAAATAATATATAATTTTTCTTAATGTCACATTTATAACCTAGTTGCAGGTAATTATATTTTAAAAAGAATATTTTCTTCTCTCTCTCGTAAAACTGTGAAAATGTCGCTTAAACCTATTCACCTTTTCATTATAATCCATCAATTTTTATTATATTCTAGATGTAGGGTATTATAAATTTAAGCAAAAGTTTGTAACGCATAAAAATCTTCATGATACACAGAAATAAACTATGTGGCCATTAATGGGAGAAGAAAAGAAGTCGTTTAATAGATGTCCGTCTGCCTGTCCTTCTGTCCATTCACGCGTTATCTTGAAAACCCTTAAGTTAGAGAGTTGAAATTTGGTACATAGATACATTATTATGATTGAAAGATCAAGTTCGTAAATGAGCCAATTTGGACACCTCGTTCATGGGGTTACCATATGAAACCTACAGTTAGATCAAATAAAAAATGGATATGTTTCTTATTCTAAAACGAAAATTCTTCGAGGCAGATGGATAAAATTCTGCACACATATATACCTTAATAAAACCTAAATATCTTAGCAGAAAATGAACTAAATCGGGCAACTATTTCAGAGGGTTGCCACATGAAAGTTTTATTTTTTAAAGCCAGAAATGTAAATTTTTTTCAAAAGTTTTTGCGATCGTCATAAAAATATGCATATATAGGTTTTCGAGGTCGCTGATTGCGAATCCAGAGTCGGATTTCTTAAATTGAAAATGGCGGATCCAATACGGTGGACAAGATTTTCTAAACGTCAATGTAATGTTGGCAAAATGACGGATATATAAGTTTTTGGGGCTGGTGATTACGAATTTAACGTTAACGCTTGACGAATCAAATATGGCGGTCGTAAATGTTATCTTTTTCAAGATTGTCTCGATCATCATGAAATTAACTTCATATGGATTTTTGGAGGTCGCTGATTTCGAATCTGGAGTTAAATTTTGGAGGTTCAAAATGACGGGTCCAATATTAAAGCTAAAGGGTGCGTCGACAGGTTGTGGATAACAGGACTGCCTATAGATTTGAAGGTCAGCTGCGAATATGTAAGAATAAGTAGCCGCAGACAATTAACTACAAACGCATCATTTTCTTTTCTTCCCTACGCCTAGGGTATAACATAATTGGTCTAAACCAATTATAGCTTTTTCCTTCTTTTCAACTTCAGTTTTCTTCAGTATTTAATTTAAATTTTGTACTATTATAAGATTAGAAAGCCCTGTATACTTAACAGCTACGTAAATAAATATAAATCTTTATGAATTTCTGACTTAATTCCATTTCTAATTGCTTTTTTTTTGTGAGAAGCACTTGTTTCATCACTTTCGAACCGCAGCATATTTAACTATTTGCTTTTATTTAAAAAAATACAGATACGCGTCAGAGGTCAGCGCGAAGACAAATTGAGCAAAATTTTTTCAATTTTTAGTTCGGTGAAACAGAATTTCCAAAATTTCTCACTTTTATTATGTCTTCTACAGGTATTACTGAATTCGTAGAGAATCTGAACTGATCTCCCAGCTTAGAAAATAAAGAAAACAAATTCATATGATTTCCTGTGTCGAATGCCTGTGAAAAATCAAGTAACATGAACACCGTGGACCAATCGAGATTAATATTGTTACGAACCTTGTGTTAGACCTTCAAGAAAGCAACAAGAGTATTGAAGTACTTGCAAAATTTTAATTTT
>QYTT01092973.1:25901-38397 GCA_006980735.1 Dasypogon diadema
GTTTGTTGATTTGGTTTCTCACAAACAGACAGTTGAGAATTTTTAAAGTAAAATATAACGAGAGAAAAAACAACAGCATTTTACATAATCGTAAACAGCACTTAAAAGCAGCAATTAATTCCCGCTATTTTTCTGCAGCTGCAGACCTACTGTATTCTTTTTTTGTAGTTCCTTTTTAGCGTACTCATTTTGTAAATTTCAATTTTCAATCTAACGGCAACTGGAAAATATCTGGAATATTTGAAATGTTTAAGCTTTCTGTCACTCCATAAATGGAGCTTTATGGAGATTTCGTTCGAAATCACTCAAATTTTTAGTGATTTCAAGTTCTGAAACTTTCCGGGACTTTTGCGCTATTTCGGTTCGAAATCTCCGTTTGAAGTGATTTCGGGTTCAGTGTGGCCATGTTATAAAACAATTTTATGACACATTTGACATGTCGTGAAGTTTGTGTAGTTAAGGAAAGTTTTAAGATTAAAAGAAAAACTATAATATTTGACAAAACAACGTAAACAAATATCCAAAAAAATTCTCCACGTCACAAATGTCAAATGTCATTTTCAGATATTCTGGAGAGGTGTGGTGAATTTGATTAAATACATTTTCAGGATTGTCCAGGTTCGTAAATGTGGATTTTGAACTAGATTGCTTCAAAATCAGTTGCTGCTGAAGATTTCAAAATCTACTAAATGTATGAGAAGTCTAGCAGATTTTAGTTGAGATTTTCTGAAATCCTGTGATTAGTTAAAATCTAGTGCGATGTAAATCAGATATTATTCACTTTTAAACTCAATACGTAGATCCACATGTGTAGTTTACGAAATGCACATAAAACGAAAATCGCATAATTTGTATTAAAACTGAGTCATTTGTTTTTATTTATGTAAATGAACATATTTTTTCGATGTTCCGTGGGTTTCATTTTTTCAATTTTTCCAGTCCAAAAATATTGAAGTGTGGTGGCAGTATTGTATTAAATCGTTAATCGCAGTGCATTATAAACTATTCGCTTTTCTTTAACTTATACGAATATAAATTCTTTGTAATACAATATTTCTTACGATATGTAACACTCTAAGGCTGGACACTGTCTTGAATCCAAACATGAAATTTTGCAAACTTTTTAAAAAACATTTATTCAAATTTTGGGGATATGAAATATTGTATCCGAAAATCTCGTGATAATTAAAACATATCAGAAATAATTTCACTCTCGTTACTGAAATTAACATCGAATAGTTTAATAACTCAGGATCTATTATGTAATTTTTCACCTCATACAGATTTCTTTTGTCAGTTTTCCTCATGACCTGTGATCTATTTTGTTTGTTGTATAATTGCAACCACCTTTCATGGTGGCCACCTTAGATTCGCATTTCTTTACTGCCCGCAAATTCCTCTTAAGTTAATCTGAATCCTACAGCTACATTTTTATCTTTTAACGCCATTAATAAAACTCTCGTGCTAATCTGACCAAGCCAAGTTCAGACGTGTTAGAAAACAGCTCTTTAGTATATTATATTTATACTGCTTGAACCCAATGACACAACGCTGTGAACTATTGTGACCAGCACTAATGCTAGTCGTGACTTTACAATTACTAAAAATAATTTATTGAATTCAATCAAGCGTAGATTAGTTACTACACGCTAACGTTTAAGCACAATATAAGTCATAAAACAGGCTGTGAGTATTTTACTTCAGATAAAATTGTTTACGATGCTAAACATTTTCCAGTTTCATAGCTGCAGGTAATTTTCTTACCTGTAGTAAAAATGAGAAAAATTTTGCAGACAATTGATGGAAGCACTGCAATTACAATTACTTGTCAAGTTTGAAGCGAATAATAATTTTTCACTCAAGTTTACGAATAACTGCTTAGAGATTTTTGAGTGAAATGTATAAGTAGTTACTCCAAAACTTGAGTAAAGCAATCAACATCGTCAAATGTGAATAACTTTAACATTAATGTTAAGCAAACTTCACTTAAAGAGTGCAAAGAGGAAATGCTTGTAGAAGTCTGTAGAATTCAGGGTGCAGAGTTCATAGCAATTAATAACAGATCAATCAATTTCACTTCCTAGTAAATACCTTTACTTCCCGATCTTTTATTTACACAAAGTTCTCATTAGTTTCCTTTACATCAAAAAATTACCTACAAGGTACGAAGACAGATATCTGAATCGATGCAAAGAAGGTACATGAAGTTTACCCTGAAGGTGAACAAAGAACAAAAGAGTTATCTAAGAAAATAGTTAACATAAAAAATGCTCACTTCAGTGAAGGTATTTGCTTCAGTATTATTTTTACCTGTGCTATAAAGAAGTAGAACTTAAGTTCAGAGATCGTTCCGCCAAAGTTGCCACTTAAAAATAAGTAATATTTATATTTCGTAACCGCTTAGATATTTGTACTGGTTTTAAATACCCAAACAATTTCTTGCAAATGACATATCAAAATAGAGATATTTAAATTGCAGAAATTGTTTCAGTGCTCGAGTCGCTTAGCATCGTATAACCTATTACATTTAAGTTACATAATTGTATCTATACATATACCACTTTCGCATACGCTTGGTATATAAAATTTTTAATAACAGTGGCTTAGTGCACTTACAAATCAGATAATCAATTCGGTCATGTAGTGGGCGTTGCAGTCAGTGCTTACGAAGGATTCATATGACAATTTATTCAAGTGGTCGCCATAATTTAGTATTTGTATGAACAGATTTAATTAATTTAATTTTAAATCTCCACCGCGAAAAGGTAGACGAAAGTAATGATTGAAACTAAGAAACCAAATCTGAGTGGAAGAGAACTATGCTTGTGAGCTGTTGAAAACACAAATTAATTAAATCCATAAAACTAAAAATTGAAACTTGATGATATCTATTAAAACGTTGTATTAAAACCTGCTGTTCACATATAGGTGGCTTTGGGTACGCGTACGCTTATTATGCCATTTTGAAGTCTATTTATTTTTATTTATTTCAAGGTATTGTCTAAGCTCAGAGAACAACTCTATGATGTACACAGCTCAGCTTAGGCATTAGCCAGAAGGAACCTTTAGAGAAGAGGCGGTTGGGTATTTTAATCTGAGAAATGTTGCAAGTAAGCGTCAAGTACAATTTTTTCAGTAGAATTGCTTCAATCACTGGCACCCGTAAGGGCGTAGTGAGCTCTTTGCAAGAATCGAACCAACAACGCCCACAAAGAAGAAAATCTGCGCCTCAACCATTTGAACGTCTCCTGCGAAAATTCGATCAACAGATGTAATCCTTTGTTTTCGCAAGTGTTTGTTTAAAATTGGAAGCGAAAAGTTGTTCTTTTCATGCGGTTTTTTAAACTACGTTGATCTGAAAAAGTGTAGCCAAAGCTACTTATGGAAATTTAACAACATAGTAAAGAGACTTTTCAGAACATGTCTCTAATAAAGGGTGTTACAATAAGACGGATTGATGTTAAACGTTAATTAAAAATCAGTGATGTACAAAAATGAAGATTTCTTTAATGAAATATGTTATTTGATCCATTACAATTAAGTGTGAAAGATAATGTCCGCCAAGTGTCCGCCACGGCTCCGGCAGCACACGTCGATCAGCATATCAAAATTTTTTATAACATCTCGGAATAAGTGCTCTTCAAGCCGATCAATGCACCGTGAAATCTCGTTTTAGAATTACTGGATGGTGGTTGGCTTGTTGACATGGACTTTACTGTTCAGATGGCCCCGAAGAAAGGAGTCTAACCAATTTGGCCAATTGACTTCACACTTTCGGGAGATTATGAGCCCAGGAAACTTCTCATGCAGGAGAGTCATTGTGTGTTCGGCATTTGGCGCCATCTTGTTGAAGCCACATATCATCGATGTTATAATCTTCCAATATTGACCACAAAAAGTTATTTAACATTGCATGAAATGTTTTTTAACATTGCATGCGTGAACTCAAATGTCGGCACAACGTTTTTGTTATCATTTTTAAAACGTCGTTGGTCGATACGTCGCCGTCGAAATACGCGAACTGGGCTCTGTTTTTCTATTTTTAAGCAAAACCGAGATAAGTAAAGGCCACTATTAAATGGAAATTTCACTTAGTGCCAGTTTTGCCCTCATTTTTGTTTATTTTAATTCATATGGTGTGTAAAATCAACTTTTAAACACAAAACTTTCAATAAGCGCCATCTATATTTCCATAGAAGACCTAAATAATCCAATAAGCATATTAACTATGTAAAATAACCCCAGTTAATATATGGGCCAATTTTAGGAGCTATTTTAGAACTAAAAGAAGTTACGGCATTTCTAATTGGAGGATATTTTAGTCCCACAAAACCTGAAAAGGTTAACGATTACTTACCTGAATTTGTTAGTGAATTTACAAAGTGATGGTGTTGAAATTAATGGCATACACAAATATTTAGGAATAAGATTATTTACACACTTCTGCGAATGTCTGTATTGTACTCAAAATGGAAGAAAAATCAATATAAATAATAGACCGGCTTACGATAATAAAACCGGAAATGTTAGAAAAGAAAATGATTTCTGATAGATTTGAGAACAACGAAAAATTCCATACATATACATACATACAGACCAAAACGAAACCAACCAGTATGTAAAAGCAAAATATATATTTTAAACTTATTTCCATGAAAACATTCAAACCCTGAGAATTCCGCAGGAAACCCAGAATTTTGAACGGAATTCAGAGATAAAATGCATCTTAACTTCGGCAAATAGTACTGTACACAGGAATTGTGTTCTTTAGATATGGACTTTACAGAGCTTTTTCTGCTATTTTGTGGATCATATAGACTCATTTCGTGTCCAAAAAACTGCAGGAAAAACTGGGATTGCATGCAACAAATGCTAGAAACGTATGTGCATAACTTTTCATCCCTTTACAGTCGTGATAAGATTAGATATAATGTGCATATAGGTTTGAGAACTATGCCACCAACCCACTAAAATATTGCAACAATATGTTCTCAGATAAAACATATAACTTCGTCACCTGTTTCTAAAAATTAATATTTTCATATGTTTTATTTAACAGATACAATACCTAAAGATTCCTGTTATATGAAACCACTGATTCCGGTACAAATCACGGGATTTTTCAAAAATCCAGAAAAAGAAGAATATATAACTGGAAAAAAGTGTTTGCTAGTGAATAGCTATTTTGAAGATCCCTTTGATCCCATTGTTGGGATGAAGAATTAATGACTAATGTCTGCAAAGTAATTTGTCTTCCGGTGAATTAAGCATCAGTTTTAATACCACTTTAATACTTGTAAAGAACCTTATACTTTACTTCTCCATTTCGTAAAAAATACAAGCAGTTGCGAAAAAATTCAATGTGCATGTACCGCACGAACCAATAGTCGCTGTAATGCAACTGTTGGTATAGCAAAAAGAAATACAACAAAGAGAATGAAGGTAAGATAATTTTTCGACTGTTACATTCGGCTCTCAAACTGATTATTTCTAAATAGAAAAATTTAACAAAATCGTTTTGGATAAATTAGACGAAAGAATAAAAGTTTTGACAAAATACCCAGTGCTCTTGAAAAGTATACTCAAATTTTACACGAGCACTCCGTAGGTACTACTTGACAAAGTAATGAATAATGTATATCCAGTAAAATCCAATATAGATATTTTCCAATAAAAAGCCTTGAGAGCTTTAAAAGTATAAAAGACAAATTCAAAATATTCCCGAATTATGAATAATCTTCCTTATATGTAACATTCATATATTTCATATTACATATGATAGTGCATATCAAGGTAATTATTGGACAAACACATATTTCGAAATGTTTCGAGCCGCTCTTCGGTAGAGTAGCTAAGCACCCTTCTTCTTTAGGTATAAACGCCACATCCACATCTTTCCAAAACTTACGCATATGTCCAAGGGCATAGCTGGCCCTAAATAGATAGTATTGATGTCTGCTTTCTTAATCCGTATCATGGAATACCATCTCAATTTGGTGATTTTAGGCTTTGAATGATCTTACGGTCTATTTAACCACTCTTTGTTTGAAGATTAAAGGCACAACAGTCATCGCCCATTTCTGACAGAAGTTTTAGTAATTTTTCCTCGCTGTTAGTGAAGCTACCATTGGTTTTCTAGAAAGGTCTGATGCACTTGGTGTCAACCCTGACCTGTATTTTTTAAATACGATCTACAATACACTGGTCCTCTATGCCCTTGCAGAAATTTGTTCAAGTCCCTTGATTGGAATATTCTTAGTTCTTTCTTATATTCTGCTAGGGTTTGTTTGTAGCAGGAAAATTCGTCTGTCCAAGAGCTGTTATATTCTCCTTGTTAATTTTCCGTTAATGCATAGATCATCTACACTTTATCTATTAATAAATTATTTACTTAATTATATGTACATTGTAAGACTAAGCATATGTTCTGTAATTAATTATTACTAACTTCCTATTTGGAAGTTGGAAATTATTGTTATGGGCCCGATTTTTCGAATTGAAAATTTTGACATATCTCCACGTTTCGAGGTCTCCAGAGTCCGAATCCATTGTTTGTAGAGAAATGTTTGTGTGCGCGTGTGTACGTACGTGCGTAGGTTCGTACGTTTGTACGTTCGTGTACTCTTTTTTCGTCTCGACTATATCGAGAACAAAAAATGATATCGACTCCGGATCAATTTCACTCGACGTACAATTGTATAATGAACATCTGATGGGGTTGCAAAAATTGTAATTGGCGGTTTTTTTTTTAAATAATTAAACTTTCAAAAGCAAGACAAAATGGCCAAATGGGAAGTTGGTAGTGTGGGTAGACCGGTCACACCCAATTTACTTTTATTTTTGTAATGTTCAGGTCCAGTTATATTATTTCCAAAAAGGAGACAGTCTTTTTATTTGTAGCTATAATTCTTAACTAATGGAACAAGCGATTATTTATTAATTATACGTAGGGGAGCCCAGGGTCTGTTGACACAAGGGGTATGTTAGCACAGTGTATGTTTCCCAACTTTTAGAAAATTTAGCGACGCGAATGTAACGTGAATAAGGACGCAGACGTGGCACCGCAGTAGCCACGGCATTTTCAATGAGGTAAGGGTTGTTAAAACCAGGCAAATGTATACAGTGTCAACATACCCTTTGTGCCAACTAACCCCGGGCTCACTTACTAAATAAAATATTCCACAAAGTGCGCGTCTGGCTTGAAATCGAAAAGTAATGGTTCACCTGTGGATTTATGTTATTATAATCTACAATATGTAGCATCCAGGTGACAACTGCCGGGATATAAGCTTTCAAAGAGTTCCAATTGAACATGCTCTGTAAATAAACCATTTGAATCGAAAATATTTATTCAATATGTACATATTCTTGTGTGAAATGAGCCTGTCAAAAACCTTACAATAATTCATTGTACTCATAGTGTAACTTGTAAGATAATATGCACCGGTCCCACTACAATGGAAGTGTCGCAAAAAATCGTGAACCTTTCCTCCGTCATTATTTCCATAACTAAAAATTTAATCTTCTTAGTATTTTCTCTGATTTAATACTCTCTGTCTTTTTATAGCTGTAGACACAAAATGAGTTGAAGTTTTTCGCTGAGCTCATTAAAAATTAATTGAAATGTACATTATTGAAAGACATTAGTTATTAAAATTAAAACACAAACAAAATTGTTAGAATGTAATATTGAAATAAAGTACGATATGGGAAAAACATTAATCCAACACTGAACTGAATTCTCCACAAAATTCTTGGATTAATGAAATCCAAACAAAAACCTCGTAGACCGAAATAGTAAACACGCAAAAGCATTCAATTAAACAAACACGTGAACGCTGGCGACCCACCAAAACACGTATTGTCGCTTAAGATGCTTAATCCAAAGAAAAATCTGACCACCTTTATGTAATGTTTTCCGGGCTCTATAAATTTTTTTCGGTGTCGTTTTTTCGCCGAGTCATTAAAACTTAACAAGCGCCAGAGAAAAAAACTTAAGAATTGCCAAAGCTCAACGTTATGTAATCTCAATCCAATGGCCATCAATACAAATTACGTTGACTAGTTATCAATTGGTTAGAGTTAGACATCTTAACATAAAAGCATTTCGACTTCATCCAGGAAATTGCCTTTTTTCTCAGTTTAATCTTGCCTAGTTATGAGAAGCAGCAATTTTAATAATTCTGTGGGAAATTTTCAAATTGAATGGCTGTGTAAAATTAACAAAGACTTACGGAAAGTAATTAATTTTGGAGATGTGTTTTTCTTCGTACTAAGGAGCTTGTAGCATTTTCGAATAAGACAAAGTTGACATTTGCTATTTGCGAGTAGAATTTTATTTGAGGTTGGCGAAAAAGAGTTATGAATTGTTTAATCGGATATAATGTTTCGTAGTGTTTATAAATTTTTGCGATGTACGAAATATAACAGCTTTAACAATACTTTCTATTCGAATGCTAAGCGGAAATGAAACTATTTTAATAGAAGCTGTATTGCTTTATAGACTACATACAGAGTATTCGACAAATAAGTAGAATGGAGTATGCCAGTGGACTTCTTGGAGCGTTCTTATCACACTTTTGCTCTAAACGCCCCCACCATGTCCCCTTAAAATCACTACAAATTTACGTTTGATATTTTTCATTATCCAGAGACTTAAATACGATGTCTTTAGAAAAACTTATGAGCATTCAAGAGAAACGAGGAATTTTTAAACGTTAATTTAAGGGGGAAAGGTTACCACAGAAAAAGTACTTAAATACAAGTGCAAGTTCCGAAGGCCTGAGCACTTTAGCCTAAGTACAAGTACTGCATGTATAAAGAGTACTTGTAACTAAGTACTACTAAAAAGTACTGAGCACTTTTTAAAGATTTTTTTCAATATTTATGTGCTGACACCTGACAGTAATGTAGAGTTTAGTTAGCATGCAAATGCAAAAACCATTTATATTGCTAATTGGAATTTCTTAGTAAAGAATCATACGATGCCCTCTTTACGGTCGAGTCCCTTGTGTGAGAGAGTTCATCATTTCACCATTTTCCTTATCTATGAAGGATAAATAAAAATTTTGTGAAATCTTTCGGGCTCCAAGAATGATCCTGGAATGAAATCTGGAAAGTAATAAAAAGAGCGGAAGCCTAACATTGGCATGGCTCACGCTGGGTGATGTTAAAGGGGTCCTTCGTATGTTATATATTGCAGTGAATTGAGAGGCTCGTACAAGTATATGTAAGTACTTAGTAGACTCAGAAGTACTTTATAAAGATCTTGGTACTTAAGTACAAAGTTAAGTCTTAGGTGCAAGTACCTGAGTAAATTTTTTACTTAAGTATTACCCATCTCTGCTTTAAGGGGAGGCCGGCGGCGGGTTTCTAGAATAAAAGTGTGATCAGGATACTCCAATGAATTTATTAGCATACTCCATGCTACTTATTTAGCGATCACCCTGCACATGGCTTTAATATTAGAGGAAAGTAGCATATAAACGAAGTAAAAGCCTGTCACCAAAACATAATATTAATAATGAAATTTTAGCCTATTGAAGCAAGTTACTGGTTATAAAGTTAAGACTATAAAACGCTGTATCTTCAATAAAAAACAAAAAAACGAAAAACACGTCACGTTACCCAAAAAGACTTGGATAGATAATAGCACAGAGTTTACAAAAATACTGTAGGGCTATAATTATTAAGACAGTGTTAGAATTCTAAAAATTTGTTTTTATTTATATAGTTAATACGTTTTTTTCGTTCATTAGATTGAAGTGGTAAGCAGCTGAACTATTTTCCTTTATGCATAAATTCATTACATTCCCAAAATCTAATTTGTGCTTTACCATTAGTAAATCAGGGGATCATCATAATCCCCATTTTCAGCTGAGTCCAACTTCTAGAGTTCTTCACGCCTTTGGTATAGGAACTTTTTAGAGCTTCAGATTTTTAGCAGATGTTCGCTAGTCAATGATATGCAGTGGACAGGATTTACCACATTTCTGGTTACCCTCGAACATTCCTCTTCGAAAAGCTTGGAGATTTTTTAGTTTTCCATTCTAGACATATTATCAAACCATTTACGTCTGTCATATTTTTGAAATTAAGAGCACTGAAGTTTTTTAATTCATAGTTCATCCTTTGCTTTTATGCACCATTTGTGTCTCGGACTTCACCATATGTACTAGTTAGAAAAAATCTGCATACATCAAGTAATGTGAAACTTACTTATGAACTTTTTTGTAATCAGATTTATTTTCTATACATTATTTGTATGTTTAGACTTTAGGAGATGCTAACACAATATATTTTGGGTAAATGCAAAATGAAAACAAAAAATCAGAAGGGAAAAAGTTTCAGTAGAAAAAGTCTGTGTACAAACAAGTTGAAACTATAAATAATGTTAATTAACTTAAGAGTCAATAACTAGTTGCATATCCTTTTCACATTAAGTAAAAGGGACTTTTTCTATCCCTCTTTCATCCTTTATCCAAAATCGCAAAACTTTCAACTGGAGACGCGAATGAATACGTTATCAAATATAACTTTAAGATGTAAACCACCCGAATAATGTTCACAATTTCACAGCTTGAAGGGATACTTTATCTAAAACAGCGATAAATACATAAATAACTAAACAAAATAGAAATTTTGAATGTGTAAATCACCCGTTTTCGAACACCCGCTCGCCCTGCAAGTACTATATTTTATTTTACTACCTCGTAGGGAATGCATGTGTATTTTACTTGAGACCAAATACATACTGATATCTTGTCTAGCTTGCAAGGCAACAGCCTTTTCATTTTTAAACTGAATTTTTAAATACCCCTTAGCTCGCCAGCTACTACATTTTATTACAGTATCGTGTAGGAGTCATCGCTTCCTTTATTTGAGACCACACACGAACTGGTACTTAATCTAGTTCTTCAAATATTAGCCCTCTTGCCTCCTTTTTAACACCCTTCGCATGCAACTACTGAAAAATCACAACCAAAATTCAACCTCTAGTTTACAATTACATCAGTACCTTAATTTATTTATTTATTTATTAGTCTACAGAAATTTCTTACAGACTATGCAATAAACACAATAAGTGATACAATATGCAAAATATTCCAATAATATAGGGAGGAAAGATTACAAATTCGGTAAAGTTAACATTATAATTAGTTATCATACAAGAATTCAATTAGCTCGTGAAGGAAATAAAGTTCACAAAATTAAAGCAAGCACTTTAATAATAAAAAATTAAGAGTAAACATTAATAACTGCACTTTTAAATAAATGGCGGTCCATGTCTAAGTCAACCGTATCATAGACTTCATTGAGTAATTTAGAACAATACGTAATAGGTTCATGTTGGCCGTAGTTTGTACGATGAGTAGGGATAAATAAAAAGGTACGAGTTCTAAGAGAAACACCAGGAACAGAAATATTAAACAAACTGACAAGATCAGGCGCACAAACTTTGTAGCATAAAACATCCCTCACAAACATGATACTTGCAACCTTCCTGCGCATTTCAAGAGATTGCGGACCAATTAAGAGGCATCTAGTTTTATAAGATGGCATATTATCGAATCTAAAAAGCTTGCGAAGAGCAAAACGCGTGAAATTTTTTTGGATCGATTCCAGCCTATTTATTAGTGTTTGTGTGTATGGAAACCAAACCACTATTGCATAATCCAGGATCGAACGTACTAAAGAGACATATAAGGTTTTCAATGTATATAGATCTTGGAAATCCAAACAATTCCTTTTAATAAACCCAAGCATTCTTGCAGAACGAGTGCATATGTACTCCACATGTAATGATGAACCCATTTTACAACACCCAAGTCTATTACGCTATCCGGGTGTTTAAGTGCTATATCATTTATAGAATATCCGAATTTTATAGGGCACTGTGACCTGTGAAAGCTCATAACACTACATTTATCAATATTAATCGCGATTTTATTTGCCGAACACCAATACATAATCTATCTAAGTCATCCTGGAGTTGAATGCAGTCAGAAGAGTTCCGGACTTGTGCAAAAATTTTCAGATCATCCGCAAACAAAAGACACCGTGCAAATTTGATATAAATAAAAGTTACTTCCCTTTAATGTCAATTCGAGTACGAAAGATAAATGCTTGCGCATTCTATTTGAAATTTAAATACGTGAATAATCGAATAATAAAGTATAAAGTACTTAAGTATTTGCGTACTTCCTACTGGCTTACTCGTACTCGGCCCAAAAAGCAATTAGTACTCGAGTACTCATACTCTAAGTACTCAAATACTCAACTATCCGAGTAGAATTGCAAGTCCTACTTCAAAGTTAAGAAGCGAAAAATTGCTCAGAAGAGTGTGATCGTTACATAATGTAATAAAATGGACTGAATTGTAATAGTCTAAATAGATTCGCGTGAGAAACTCAATACTGATTGGTAATATCTTGTTTTTAGATAAACTGTCGGAAAAAGTTCACATCAAAAGTTCGTCGAGTTAGTAATAAGCGAT